>PVLD010021071.1:0-32356 GCA_004027595.1 Dinomys branickii | reverse complement strand
CAGCAGAACATACCATATAAACCCTGTTATTCTGCTCCACCCTTCTGTACTCATTGTCCTCCCCTGAAATAATCCTAGGCAGGAAACAAATGTGGTCCTGATGCCTCGTGGGCTATCAATCTTGAGATGTAGCATTCAATTTCAAAGTTATTTGACCAAAGACAAGTCGCAAATCTTGAGAGAAGCTGGCCTTCCAGAGAGACAAGGACACTGAAAGGCATGAACTGGGGTGAACCGTGTAAGCAAAGTCTTGGGCGCCTTTGGTTCCCAGCACGGCCAAGCGTTCGCTTTCTCTCCTTCGGACTACAGAGAGAAGGCAAACCGAGGGAGGAAAACAGCTCAGGTACAGACTTTCTCCTCTATCTACTTTCTTCCCCAAAGCCGGACGACGACTCACATGAGTGATGCAGCCAGTGTCACAAATGGCTCATCTTCATTTAATTTGTTCTTCTTGGGAATCGCGGTGGAGTCTAAAGCCTTTGCCTTTTCACATCTTCTCCCTAAATGGGTCTGAATCAGGCAGAGAGCAGACCTCCAGCACTTTGTAGTACTCAGAGAGGGAGCAATGAGAGGATAGTTTGCGTAGAACTCAGCACTAACAGCAAGATAAAACCCCATTGTCTTCAATGTGGTTGACTAAAGCTATCTGTCATGAAGCCATCGCACCTAGGGTTTCTGCAAATGAGACCAGAAGTCCTAGGAAGGCCCCAGGGAGGGAGAGAAACCCAGAGATCTTCAGTGGCAGCAGCGGGTGGGCCACGTGACTGCAGTCACCTCCTCTCACTTGGTCCAGTCTCTGCAAAACATTAAGATGTACTGTGCTCGCAGAAGAGAGACAATCTCCAATCGATTTTGATCCTAGCCCTCCTGTGAGGAGAATGAACAACTCTAAGCACATACGGTGTGTGACTAGTTCCTTCAGTGGGTCAGAAGAGTTGTCTGTGGTACCACTCAGTGTGGCAGGTGCTACGCCACTACCACGCCCTGAACACAAAATGTCCCAGGCACCCTACTAGGTCTGCATGTGTCCTCTTATTTGATCCTTACCAGCACCCTCTGGAGTAAACTAGCTTGTCCTCTTCCACCAGATAAATTGAAAATCAAAGAGCAAATAATCTTCCACAGACTCCCACACACACGCTCACTAAGAGGCCAAATCTGGACTTGAACCCGGGCATCAGCCAATTTCCGTCAAAGCTTTGGAAGCCCAGATCTTCCACAGCTATAGTGTCACCCTGTAGTCTTCCCTTCACATTAAAGGGACATTTAATAGCGACTGGCCATGTACCCGGAATCCCACTCACCTGCATGCCCTCCTCAGAGCTCTGGCATCAGATTGCCTCAAGGACAGGGACTCCTCTGCCACTTTTCAACCTTTCCAGGCACCCACTTGCAACGCCTCCAGCATAGCAAGAAGCCCAACGAGTGTCACTGACTGAATGGCTGATGTACAAGCACGGCTGAAAAATAGATCAGCCAGAGGGAAAGCTGGCCCATATTTTCACAAACTGGCGGTGTGTCATTCCAAATAAAATGCTTGTATAGACTGCTTGGTTCTGAGGGCCCAGACTGCCTTTACTTGCTCTGAAAATCTGGATTCCATTTGCTTGCGTTACACTGATCAGTTGTTTGTTTTTTTTTTTTTTAACTAGAGGAGAAAATGCCACTGCTAATTAAGCCTGAACCAATAATTAACACCTGTCCAAGGTGAGGCTCACTGGTCCATACAGACCCCAGCGCGAGTGGTCATACCTGTTTATGTGTGGCCTGTCCTTCTGCATATTTCACAGATGATAGGATACAGCTCTGCATCTCTTCGTGTTAATTCCCTTTGAAATACTCCCCACCAACATCTTAGGGCTCTGCCATCTAATAAGTGCATCCAATTTATTGATAGTAAATCTAGGACAAGACAGACTCACATTGATGTGGGCCGCAGGGCATTTAAATTAAACAGGAACTCTCCAGCCATCTGTGTGTTAACTTTTTTATGCCTTGATAATAAGCCCTGTTTAGAATAATTTGCTGTGGAAACTGGGACTTCGTGACTGACAGAGAAAGGCCGGGTATAAACAACCCAAGCAGGCCCCTGAATTTGCGAGAATGTCAGGCGAATTTAGACTCATCATAAAAGAATTCTCAGTGACTGTATTTCAATATGACACTTTTATGGTTTTTTATTTTCTAGCCCATTGCAGCCCCAGAGCCCTGGCATGATTTATACAGCCTGGCAGTGCATAATCTTTTGTATAAGATATACAGGCCTCCGGAGGTTTAATTTCTTTCCTCACCACCACTGACAGCATTTGTGCTTCCCTTCTCTTCTATTTTCATTTCTAATGAGATATTGGACTTTGCTCAGTGAGAGGTGATATTTCCACATTTGCAGCCTGACAGGCTAAATCACCAGATCTCAGTGGTGAGGATACAAACCCATTTAAACTGTGTCAAAATATTCATGGAGCCCCATTGATTTGGGCAATGGTTATTAGGAAGCTATTTGGAAAGTTCAAGTTTAATTTTTGGAGCTTTCTGCTGCAAAATCACTCAGTTACATCACAGAGAAAATGGTATCAGAAGGATAAAGAAGAGTGAGAGGTGTGGGGTGTTGCTTTTATGTGGTTGGGATTGTTTTTGGTCCAGAGATGATCTTTGTTAATTTTGAAAAAAAAAATTCAGAATGGTGCCCTGGTAAACATGTGACAGGAAGCAACATAAATTCTTCCTATTGCATATAAATGAATACTAAGTCAAGCTATTGAAATTTTTTTAAAGCAACAGTGAACATAACTGACATAGGAGATTAATGCTTCGCGTTGCCATACTGACTTTTACTTCTGCCTTTGATCTTAAATCTAGCTGAAACTATTGTGGCAGGAGTCTGATGTCTAAGCAGGATGGGTTCAAATAGCCCTGGTTCACTTAGCATCCAGGAGTGTCACAGAGGAAAATGCCCATGAACAAGGGAGGCAAAGGCGGCTACCCCTGTGACTGTCAAGACAGAAAAGCAACAGATGGCTAACAGAAGGAAGTTGGAATCTCCTGAATTCTCGGTAGAACTCGGGAAATGCCTGTGGCAGAAGAGACCCTGGTGCAAAGCTACTGGAACACAGTGCTGCAGGGCCCAAGGAAACAAAGTCCTCTGAGGGGACCGAGCACAGGGTGGTAGTAAGGCCATTTGCAATAGTTGTTTGATGAGTGACCTGGAACTTTGCAGGAAGTTTCTACTCCTGAGTTCACAAGAACCTCATTAAATGGCACATACAACGTATGTACACTCAAAGGGAAAAATCACTTTGGCAATTTACGGGCAGTAAAGTGTTTTCTGTACCGCTTTACAATAAGTGGACATTAATGATTGCTAAATTACAGTGGAATTCCTATGGAATGGCGTATTACATTCACATTAACACCAAATGAGTTCATTGCGAGACACGTAATTGCAGCAAATATCTCAGAAATTAGTAAGAGATTAAGAAATACTAGGCAAATTAGACCCATGTGGCGAGAAGTGGCCACCCATTTGGATGGTGGGCCGCTTAGATGCCCAGACTCTCTGACCTGGCTTGAATGAAAACTTTGGTGCACAGAGGCCTGCAGAGCTCTCTGTGAACAGACATTTCATAAATCAAGATCCACAGTCACTCAGGGCCATGGCTATAGGAGTCTTCTGATAGCAGGGCACCCCAGATCTGCGAAGTGTGCTCAAATATGGTTAAAAGTTCAGGATAGATGTAAATAAGAAATCCTTAAAAGTAACCTTTGTTACATGATAGAAACCACTTAAGATGTGTTCCAGTTTCATTCTCTCTTGGGAGCTTTAAGAATGGGCATGGCAGTACAGCAGACTTTGTGTGACTCCTCTTCCTCCAAGGCCTTAAAACTTGACCTCCATGAAAAAAAGCCAAGAAAATTGCCACAGAGGGGCCATTCAGGCATCCCCAGAGCAGCAGAATCCTGCAGCAACTAGAGGTCCCAATCTGCTGACAACACATGCAGCTCAAAAAACAAAAACTCCTCTTGTATCATCCAAAACCCCATTCATGGCCAGGATGCTGGAGCTATAAGAAAAGAAAGAAAAGCCCCGTTTTAATGTTAAACCTCATTCAGTCAAGAAAGCACCCTGCAGGCAAAGCCCGTCCAGCCCTCCTGAGTGGACATCTTGGTTCTGGAACAGGTTTGTCTGGTTTTTGATCCTTTATAATCCTCAGTTTTCTTAAGTGTAACATAGGACTGATCCTGTGGTTGCGAAGTTTAAATAAAATACTGTAGTTGTGGCAAGCGGTATAGTCGATGGCACCTAGCCAGGATATGAACTGGAACTCTAATGACTGTGACATCCCTTCCTCTTGTTCATCCTTCCTTTCCCTTGTCCCAGCTGCCGTCTTCATGGTGCCCAATGCACTGGTACTGCATACCAAGTGCAAGCTGGCTGTGCCATAAATAAAAGAGATGGCAGAGGGACAGAGAGCCAAGCTCAGATGTCATTCCAAATGTAAACTATTAGAGAGCTTCTTGCAATTAAAACAGAAACTTCCTCCTAATTGCTAGTCTTAAGCTTAAAGGACTCATGAAGCCTGCAGTTTTTGCTCTGCTTTCTGGTTTTCCTGTTTTACTCTTGCCATGGATATTTTATGTAACTACCAGTTGACATATCCATACTGAGATGTGCTATTTGTTCAGCACTTTTGAGAACTCACTGTACACACTTCGAAGATATCAATATGTAAAGCAGCAACTATTGGTGTTTGTTGTTGTTGTTGTTGCTGTTGTTGTTGTTAGCCTGTTTTGTTTTTTGTCTTTGGATTTTTGGTTTTTGTGTTTTTTCTGTTGTTGAGAGGATTAATTGTCTGACTAAATTTGCATGTCTGTATATGGGTTCATATATTTACACTTCGAAGATATCAATGGATAAAGCAATAATCACTGTTGAGACCATATCACCTTGTCTATAGATTAGTTGTGATTGTACTATTTTTTATGCTAATTGGTGTCTGTTTGTCAATATGTTTTTGTACTTTTATTTTTTTTAAATAAAAAAACTGCATACAGACTGTGCTAGGCAAAAGAGCAAATAAAGAGTTGAATTAGACGTGAGCTCTTTACTCGAGAGGCCCATCATCTGGTAGGTAAATAAGCCCCTGAATAAATTTGCTCCCTATGGGAGGATTCCAGGGAAAAGTCCCTGAGTTTGTATTTGTAAATTTCACTATGGCAATGATGTTCTAGGGAAAGTTCAATAATCAGTTTGGGGTGGGGAACAGGGAGAGGCTGTCTGTATGTATAATTTTCTGTAAATAAATTTACTCCAGACTGTAAATTTTCTGCACATTAATTTATTACAAATACTGAGTTAAAAAAGAATACTGATTTGCAGAGAATGTTCAGCATGTATTTACAAATAAAAATAAAATTAACAAAACTCTTCATTGTAATTCCAAATAGTCAATTGATTCTCTCTAAAAGGATTTTGCCAATTTTTGACAGGCGCTGCTAACCATTCCCATCCTAGGTTGCAAGTGATGAATGAGTCTACTTCTAATAGAAAGAGTGGTTGATATTTTCATTTACATACTCTGGTTTCTCTTCAGATCGTATAAATCTTTCACCTTTATTTTCATTTACATTAATGAGTAGAACAAAAGAGAAGAAATGAAGGCATCTGTCAAAACTATATTCATTGGTTGATGACATGAATGACATCTTTGCTGAATCAGATAATGGTTTTCAAAAACTGGAAGAAAACTTCCTCAGATTTTTGTGCTAGTCACAATGTAATAGCTACAGACATGACATCCTTTTAACCTTAATCTGTATTGGTGACATTTTCTCCATCACTTTCTTAGCACTGGCTACTCACCAAAGCAATCAATCAAGTGTTGATTTGCAGCATTTGCTTATTTTTGTGGTATAAGTACTCCTACCATAGTCAATTTCAACTAGCTAAAATGATGTCCCTGGATGCACAGTTGGGACATGAGGCATAGTTGCCTAAGCCCCACTATTTATAGTATTTCTACCACATAAATACAATAGAACTGAATAATGTCCAGAGCATAGACAATAGCGAAACCTAGTAAAATAATCAGAAATCAATGAGTTTTGAGTATGTGTTTTCTTTGTGTCTAATGGAATTTATTTAACTGTAGGTATACCATGGACTTTCTTCCCAGGTCCCATTGAGTCCTCAGTGATTTGCCCCACCCTCCTCAGTGGCCACACTTCATGGGGTATTACCTGAGAGCAAATGTAGGCATATGCTACTTATGCTGGTACCCAGAGGACGCTCCCTCCCACCGAAGCATCTTCTCATCAGACCACGGATGCCTGATGCTTCGTCCCAGAAAGGTGGGTCTGCATCTTTCTGGAAGGCATCATTTTCCTCAGGTCCCTGGAAGGCTTTGTTACTGAGCACATTAGTTTGTGTATTATTTATTCTAGAATAATTTTCTTCTTCCTCCTCTCTTCTCTTCATCATAAAATAGTATTATGCTGCTAAATGTTTGGGAAAAGAAAGCAAAATTAAAATCATTTCTGGTTTGGGCCTTTTTCTGAAGTGGTTCTGGTCTTCTCAAATTCTCCAAGATACCAGAGCAGGAGCAGGGATGAGAGAAGATTGGGCAAGGGAGGAGGCTGAAGAGGTAGGTGGAACCTGAGACAAGGGACAATCTATGGCCTCTTGTCAGCTTCCTGCCATCCTCTCACCACCAGCAACTTGACCCCAGTCCCACCTCCATTCCAAGCTTTTCCCTGAGCATCACCGAAGTGATTATTTAAAATAAAGTGTCCTGGGCCCCATTGGTACCCTGCTACAGTCCTGAGGCCTAGGGCTCAGGAGGTTGCTTTCCACAAGCTCCCAGAGATAATTCCCACACACACTCAAACTAGAGCCACTAGGTTAGAGCCTGTGCAGGAGACGACCTGACTTCTGGTTATTTTGTTCATCAGGAGTTTTCACTCGGCAAGTGAAATGGCCTTGATTGGCCCATTCACTAACAATCAGGCACCTTCAGGAGTAGTGAGAAATTAATAGTACAGAATGGTGGAGCAATTATATCTGTAGGCCAGAATAGCAGATAAAAGTAAGGAAACCTGGCCTAAATAACAGGAGAAGGCAATAATCAATATACTAACACAAAACAATAATGCAGCTGGTACAATAAAGAAACCCAATGGGGAGCCATAGACAGCATCATTAGTGTCCCTCCATTATGAAGCCTGCAGAATGCAGCTTGCATTAGCCAGGGCAGCGCCTCTTCGATGCTGAACATTCTGCCATGCTGCAGCCACATTTATTTTATTTGAAAGAAGAATAGTCCTGTTGCCAAGCCATCAGATGGTAAAAAGAGATATATTTGATGGATAATAAAAAAGGGTCTGCCACAGCCTCCCAGAATACATTTCTAATGAAAATGCTTCCAGCACACGGGATTCAGAGAGCGATATGGAGATACCTGCGGACGAGGTGAGCAGAGACCAAGATAGCGGCGTACAGTGAATCAGGAGTGTGGCGTGCAAGGAGACCATTATTTTAACAATAACAAACAACAACAAAAAAGCCACTCAACAAACATCACTCATTCTTTCTCAACCCATTCTTGTGATACAGACTGACAGGCCTTTTAATATGAAATAAATCAGGCAGGAGAAGAAGTGTCTGGAAGAACATACAGATTGAGGGCTGACTGACAGGACGCCCCGAAACATGCTCTGTTTGCATTTGCCTTTGTAGCAGCTAACTTGAAAGGATGTCAGGGGCTTTGAAAGGCTGTGAGGATGCGCTTGGAGCCTGGAGAATGCAAATGCAATGTGCTTATTTCCGAGGCTCCTTCCGACACTGGAGCCCTGCTGTTAATGGCTGCAGATTGGAACAAGCAGACCTTGCAAATAAATCCAAGTGGCCTTTCCGTCTCCCTCCCGACCTTGGGGTAAAAAGCATATTGTGTAATATCTGGATTTATACTTAGGACCAACTGATCTTCCAAAAGCCAGTGCACTCACACTGAGGCATTAGGGCCTCATCACTTCTTACCAAAAACACAGGCCGGTAACGAGCCACGACAGCTTTCAGGGAGGTGTGTGGTCACTGGGCATCCTTGTCAAGACTCTTCTGTCTCAGTCCAACCTGCGAGATACTGAGTCCCTTTGGTTGGCTGTCTCCTCAGATTTCCTGGACTGTCTGGTGTCCAGAGTGATTCTATGAGGCAAACGCCAGTACCCATCAGTCTTAAGGCAACCAAAGTCAGTTCCAACATCTCCTTTGACACAGGGGAAGTATTTCTGTGGTGAGGCAAAAAGATGCTTTCAAGGCAGGAGTGAGTTGGGAGTGAGCCTGCAGGGAAAACTGGAGGATGAGGCAGTGGGCGGGCACAGGGAAAGCAGGCTGGGCTGCTAGTGTGTCATCCCACCTGTCCTTTTCTTCACCTTTTCACCCTTTTGCCTAGAGAGGCTCCAGCCCACACAGCACCCAATGTGCAGCCCTGCTCCTGCTCCCTTGTTCATCGGTCACTCAGCAACAAAATTGAACATCTCTGAAGGGCCGGTCACTGTGCTAGAAGCTAGAGCAAGAGTGACACATAAATCAGACAAAGCTGCTATCCTTGTGGAATTTACATTCCAGTGGGAGACAATAATGAAACAAAACGCTACTGCAAACAAGGTAAGTATCGATTGTGATGAATGCTCTAAAGGAAAGTCAATCTTTCAAGTGGGACTGGCCCAGCTGGCCAGGAGGCCTACTTTCCATGGTGTAATCAGGGACAATCTTCCCAAGAGGTTATATGCAAGCTGACACCTAAGTACAAAAGGTCCAGCCACAGGACTTTGAGCAAAAGGAGCAGGCCAGGCACCATGAACATAAAGCACAGGTGTCTTGAACCCCAAAAGTCTTTGGAAGGATTAAAAATCAACAATAAGTTGTAGGACCTCTGCTGCGCTTTGGAGCCAGACTGCCTGCCTCCCAACACCTGCATGAGTGACCTTCAGTGAGAGAATTGACCTCTCCAGTGGTTGCCAACTGGGCCAGGAGAGGAACACCTTCTTTGTAACACCTATCTCATGGGTCTATTGTGAAAACTGTAGGAGCCTGGATGGTGCATGTAAACTGTTTTATGCTGTGCCTGGCACAGAGTTCCCATCCAAGAAATGTTCACTGATGCTGTAATTTTCAAAGACTTGAGTTCATTTTAGACTGGGATGGGAGCATTAAATCGGCTTCCTGGAGCTGTTCTAAGCCAGCATACTTGAGTTCCCTATGATGTCAGGCCACCAGAAGCATTCGAGAGCAATTATAAAGAAATTACTTTTGCAGCAATTAATCATCAGTATAAGATTGCCAATACACATCATTGCAGCATTATGACACATTGCATCACGTGATCAGAATGTCGAGTAGAAAAGGGGCCGTCTGTGGCTGACCTTATTCAAGTCAAATCAGCTCAATCAATTGCAAGTCAGTGGGAATTTTGCCTTGATAAGGGTCAAGACCAATTATTGAAAGGCTAATAAAACGGGGGTATTTTTGAAGATGTGAGATCTTACAGTAATTTTTTATAGTTCAGAAAATATTGGTCATAAAGGTTTTCTGTCTAGCTCTTTATTTCAATAGAGTCTACTTGCATTTTTTTGTAGATTCAAGAATAGAGTTAAAAGTATAAAACGGTTGCCATGTATGTCTAAAGGTTTTTCACCAGAGAAATGAGGACTGAATCAGGGGAGCAGGAGGAACAACAAGTGGGCTATCGAGCTGAGTCCCCTTAGGTCCAAGCACAGCCACAGGCCCAGCTGTACAGGCAGGATGCACTTCAGAGAGGCCCTCTGAGGGGCTGCATTGCAGGTGGGCTGCTACAGTCACAGCTGGTGGGGGTAGGGACAGGGAAGGCCAAAACAATATGCATTCATTGACGCCCACGCCTGAGTAGTCAAAGATTTGTTTCATATAGTATTAGCCCTCTGTCATGATTAATTTATGTGTCAATTTAGAGAATGTTTTTGAGTGAGATTCATATTTGAATGAATGGTGGCCTGCCCACCTTTGACTGGAATATTCTGTTGGCTTTCTTGAGTCTCAGAGTGGATTCAAGTGGGCCTATACCATAGATTTTTGGACTTGTCGGCCTCTGTAGTCAAATGTGTCAAATCCTTAAAATAAACCAAGTCCTGAGAGTAAAATATATATGTATATATGGTGCCAGATCTGGCATGCATATATAATGTGTATACACACACACACACACACACACACACATACACATATATGGCTGCATATACTAGATGATCAGAAAAATATGGTGAATCTCTAAGTAAAATATTTATCACAGTACAAGATACATTGTCATTAATTTCCTTCAAAATACTCCCTTTCACTTCAAACATACTTATCCCATCTTTCTTGCCATGTTCTGAAGTGGTTCTGGAAGTCCTCTTGACGTTATGAGTGTCTTTATGAGGTGGTATCAAAAGTACCATGAGTGTTACTAAGCACCAGCCAACAGAAGCTTCATTATCTTCCCCAGATATGGCATCATGCATCTTCTGGCTCTTCCCCCAAGTCAGAATGACCACAAAAGGTAAGTGTTTTGAATTGGTTCGGGACATCAAGACAGCCATGAGAGCACAACCAAGGACACTCGTGGAAACAGACTTCCAGGACTACTTCAGAAACAATGATGTGATAAGAGTATTAGAAGCCAGGGAGAGTATTTTGAGGGGGGTTAATGGCAATGTTTGCTTTACTGTAGTACAATTGTAATTTAAATACATACCATATGTGTATAGTTTAGTCCATTTTTGCTTCTGTGACAGAAGGACAGAGCTTGATTTAGCTTATGATTCTGGAGGCTAGAAAATCCACAAGGATGGTGCCAATACCTGACAAGGGCTTCATGGCATATTATAACACAGCAAGAGGTTAAATAGCAATAAAGGGTGAGGGCAAGGAAGGGGCACACTCACTGTTATAAAAAAAATATACTGTCATACTAACTACCCCACTCCCACAATAATGACATCAATCCATTTCTAATCATCTCTCATTTCACCCCACCTCCCAGCACTGATGCATTGGGTATTAAGCTTCTAAGAAATGATATTCAGGGGATCTATTCAAACTACAGCATATACTACACATTCCATTGGACCTGAATACCTGTAGGGCCTTGACTAGCACACCCTTGAGCATCCAGGTTGCTCATACAGAGTGTGAGAGTAGCTTCCGAGTAGTCTCATGCATCTGAATCCACGGGGTGACCCATGGACACACAGGAGGGAGGCACAATCAGGTGTTACCCCTACGAAGGGACCATAATGAAAACAGGTGAAGCAAAGAAGCAAAAGCCGGAAACTAGTGCAGAGACAGAGTCTGCAAGTGATATGTAAGGAGTGAGTAAGAGTAAGGGAAATTCCAGAAAAAGATTTTGACTCTCAATACATCTAAACCCTTCCAATAACCTTGTAAACAAAATGAAGAAATGTGGGCTCATTTTCAAATAACAAGACAACGTTATTTTCAAAGAGTACCCATGGCTTAATGCCCTTATCTAGAGGCAAGTCTTCAGGAAAGCAATTTGACCTGTCTAGTGCTTCATTTATTGATTTTGAAAAATAAGAGCATTAGATTGATGATGTGTGAGCTTTCTTCCAGGTCTGAAATTTCTATCTTTCTCTATGATTTGGACAAAGATAAAGAAATGACCATGAAAGGTAAGTGTCTGGAATTAATTCAGGACCTCAAGGCAGCCATGGCAGCGCAGCTAAAGACACGCATGAAAATAGACTTCCAGGACTGCTCCAGAAATGAACGACAGGATAAGAGTGTTAGAAGTGAGGGGGAGGAGTTTGGGGGGATTAATGGCAATGTATGGAGAGTACAAATCTGACACACTAAATGTCAAACTCAGGGTCTTTAAGTATAATAGCCCAAAATTAGCAGGATGAACTGTAGCATAACTAAATGACAAGCATTGCATGTAGGTCCAGACAATCAACCCCAGGGTACAGATTAAAAGAGATTTGTCTTGAGAGTTATGGTATTTGTATTAAACAAAGAGCTCCAACCCTTCAAAGTCAACAGAATCAACCAATAGTTAAAGATGCAGCCGCTCACTGGGGCTCCCTCTCTGTAAGACAGGACAGAGAAGCTGGCTGACACGGCCTCTCAGGATCCGTTGGAAGGTTCCAAGCTTGGTTCATACTCTTCCCTTGAGCCTTTGCCTTGGGAGTCAGCACAGTTAGATTATGGTTCAGGGCACAATCACACTAAGTGTTCTTATAGGTTCTTAATGAGATCAGTGAATGTCACAAGATCACTCTGACAGTCTCCTGGCATTTTCTTCTCCTCACTTACAAGGGGGGATTGTTCTGGAGTGTGGCTCCTAGGCCTGGTGTATAAAGTCACCTAAATACAAGACGCATAGCCAGGAGGCAGCTTCAGAAACCCTCACTCAGCTCTTCAAGAGTTATAGGCCTTGAAATGTGTCCCGTGGAGTGTGCCGCCTTGCTGCTGCCTGGAACCAAATCCATCTTCAAGTTGGAAATATGACCCAGTGGAGGACAGGCTGTGATTTAATGCCATCCAAGTACTACAGGGCACACTTCTTAAAGAAACTGTTGTAAATTATTGGTGGCTAATTCTGCTGGTGGATGGAGGACATGGTATACTCTCAAGTACAAGAACCCAGCTTGTATCTAATAATTGTTATATCTTCTCTGAAATTTACTGCTGATGTCTCAATTTTAACAATTTAAATAACAAGCTTAACCAAGCGGAACGAGGCTCAGGCAGGCTGGCACTCTTGATGAAAGCAGGACAACTCTTATGTCTGAGTGCATTTTTACTTTGACATGAGCAGTGACACACAGAGATGAAATCTGGTTAAAACGGCAGCCTTCGCAACCTTGTGACAGCTTCTTAGGCTTAGCAAAACAATTTCAAGAGAGTGCACACATACACTTGTTAACTTTACTTAAGAAGACTGATTAGAGACAATGTTTCTCAATATGATAATAAGAGGCAGGGGCTGGAGAGGTAAGCATGGTACTGGGTAATTGGCAGCACTGTTTTCTTCATTTTTAATGGCCTGCTCAGTGGTCTTAGTCTTTGGTGCTTCCGTTTGTGTAGAGACTAGATGGATGCTCTAAGGATTAATAACAAGAGCATGTTTTAAATTTACCTGCTGTTTAAATTGATGGTGATGCTATAAATCGTCTGACATGATATCCTGGAGATTACATTCTTAGTCACCTTTGGATTCTCTTTATCCCATGTCCTGAAAAGTTCTCCCAATTTCAAAAGATGTTTTAAGCACAAAGCTACAAAATGCATGCATAGCAAGGCCTACTTGAAGGGTATCTGTGCCCTTGGCAGGCATAACATAGGGAGGTTGCAGCAGGAGTGAAGAGACTGGCTTGGGAGTGGAAAGGCCTTGAAAAGGTCACTTCAGCTTTGTGGATGGTTTTTCGTCTTCAGCAAAGTAAACAAGTCTATTTATGATCTCAAGTGCATTCTAGCTGTCCTGCTCTGTGATTTTATACCCCTAATCTAAAGGAATTTTAGACTAATTCAAATTCACTTACATTATTTTTAATTAAATATCCAAAGTTGTAGTGTAGTTTAGCCATTTTATCAGTTTGGAAGTTTCTTAAAAATGTTAAATATCTACCTGACATTTGTCCCAGCCATTGTACTTATAGGTATCTATGCAAGAGAAATGAATCCTGAGGTCTACACAAAGTTTTGAACATAAATGTTCATAGCAGCTTTATTTCAAAACCCAAATCAAAAAAAAAAAAAACAAATAACCCAAATCAGGAGACAAGCCAGATAATCATCAAGAGAGTAGATGAATAAATTGTGTTCCCTCTATACAAGTATTGATACACTCAACACCATAAGTGAATCTCAGAATAAGTGTGTTGAGTGAAAGAAGTCAGACAAAAAGAGAACATACTATATAATTCCATTGAAATAAAGCTCCAGAAAATGCAGACTGATCCACGGCACCAGAAAGCAGATCAGTAGTTTCTTGGGGCAATGTCCTCCTCCAGGAAGGAGGCATGACAAAGGGAGACAAAAGTGATGGATGTTCACTATCTTGATAGTGACAATGGCTCCATGGATGCGCTATACCGTCTGTCAAAACTTATCAGTGAGTATACTTTAAACATGTACAGTCCATTGTGTGCTAACTAAACTTAGGTAAAACAGTTTTTTAAAGTCTAGCATTTATATACCTTTATTTTCAATTCTAAGAATTGATCATAAAGTGTAAGAAATTTATGCTAAGATACAGCATAAAATGCATTCGTTGCTACACTATTTATTAAATACAAACAGTTGGCAAGCTTGACATGGTGGTTAACACTTGTAATCCCAGCACTCAAGAAGCTAAGGCAGGGGGCCAGAGATTTAGCTCAGTGGTGCAACACCTGCCTGGAAGGTAGGAGGTCCTGAGTTTGATTCCTGGTACTCTGCACCCCAAAAGAAAGAGGCTAAGGCAGGAGGGTTACAAGTTTAAGGTCAGAGTAGGCTACTTAGTGAGTTTAAATAAGTCTGGACTTTATAGCAAGACCCTGTCTCAAAAATACAGAGAAGGAGGTGAAGGCAGATAGAGAAGGAGGAGGGAACTTAAATATCTAAAAGAAGAAAACTGAGCAGAGCAGAGACAGAGTGGCGTATGTACATATATATATATATATATATATATATATATATTGCATTAAGACGTTGCCATTGAATATCATGCTGTAAACAAAATATTTATTATCACGAGAAACTATGATCTATGTGAAAAAGCAAGGTTCAAAACAATGTTTATATACAGTAGTGCAGCACTTTTAAAGAGTCTTTGTTGGAAATTGATAATCATTCTCTGGTCTTCACCTCAGAACTAGAAACTCATTCCAACATACTAAGAAGCTGGGAGAATGGAAAGCAAAATATCAGCTTTTTTACTAAGGTTCTGATTGGAAGAACAAAGGCCAGGGCTAAGGCCAGGTGGGCTTTCTAGTCTTTTCCCCTGTGAGTTACTCTAACCCATTCCAAGCTCAAGGCAGCCCAGAACCAGGCATTGTCAGCCCTGAAAAGCTGACCCCTGTGAAGTTGTCTCAACTGTCAGGCTACTGCCATCCTGGGGAGAGTGTTTAACATCACCAGTCCCCACTACTAGATACCATAGTCTCCCCAAATCCTGCAATGAAAAAGAAACATCTCCATATATTTCCAAAAGTTCCCTTAGCTCCTGGCTGAGAAGCATCAGGAGCTGAGATGCCATCCATGGATTTGACAGTGGAAGATCCATGTTTTAAAATGTCCCAATCTCATCCCCTCTCTGCACCATAATTCCTCTTCCACAGGGGTAGGGGATGGGAACGAAGCTGTGGGGAAGGAAGAAACTCTCTGCTGTGACATGGGTTCACTGTGCACTGGTTACCAGCTTGTCTGAGCTCAGTGAGACAGACAACAACTCACAACAGGTCCCAGGCAGCAAGGGAAAACAGGCACCTGAGTTCAGTGCAAGGCAGTCCCCCAAGTCTTGGGGAAGCGCCTTTGGATGGATGGAGACCTATTTGTGGTTAATTTGCACCACAGCCGGGACCATACAAGGCAGGCGTGGTAGGAGTTGTTAGGCTAAAGCATTGATGGACATCCTGTTTCTAGGAGGGACTGGAACAGAGCTGGACTGGTCAGATCACTCCCTCCTTACCTCAGGACGTCACGCTCAGCACACTCTACAGCAGTTCTTGAGAACTCTAAGGAAGAAGGGTGCATGCTGAGTCAACCAAAGGCCAGCTGAGTGACTGGCCTGCATTCTGCCTGACACTTGTTGGGGAATGGAAGTCCCGGTGTAACTGCCCTCAGCAGAAACACGGGGAGAAAAAGGATGATGCCCCTTGCAATCTCCATAGCTCTGTAAAGGTAAAGAAAAAGAAAAGATGAGAAGGTCATACCCCGTGCTGTCACTAAAGGTCGCATTGCCTGGCTCTGTTAGTGGGCAGAGAAAAAGCGGGGAGGAAGAGGTTAGAAAATTATGAGTAGTTATTTTGGTTTTCCTTTGGTTCGCGGTTATATTTAGTTTTGCCAAGTTTCCTGAATATGTGACTTTTGCTATTAAAGCGGAGAAAGTCCTTTAAGAGAAAGGGAAACAAAAAAAGCAAACTCAGATGACAAGAGCTCCTAAGCTTCCCAGAGCCCCTGAGCTGGGAAGCATTTGCCCTAAAGTGAGTCCGCCCTCTTCTGTTATTTTTGAGTCAGCATCGTACTCTGTGAAGATGGCATTCGGGAATATGTATCCATCGCCCCTAACAGTGCTACCTGAAATTGTCCAGCTTAGTACGGAAGATTGGATTCTGCTTTTACCTCTTCTTAGTTGATAAAGAGAGTGACATGAAATGATTTTTCTAGGATAGCCTCCACTTAGCATCCTCATGGGATTGACATTCAGGCGTCTTCTGGATCAATCTTCACAAATTGATCAAACCAAAGCCTTAGGCAAGTACAAAACTAAAGTTACAAAAAAAAAAAAACATAGACATTTGCCTATCTAAAGCTTTTAACACCAAAAAAATTGCATGCACTATAATAGTGCTTTCCATAATGTAATTACATGACTTTCCTTCAACCCGATACATCTCTGTGTTAAGGTATTAATTTCTAAAGTTCTGTCAGTAGCTTTGCTCTATACCGGGAAACAAAAGTTTGTGTGCAACCCATCTTCCTTCTGTCCTATTACCCTGTAACTCTACCCATCAGCTCCCTTTGAAGATAACACCAAAAGTCTACCCTGAAGGCCCTCTTTGACTATAAAACTGACTCCCCTATCTCTTTTTGTGCATACCCTTGCAGCTGGAGTTATCAATTCAAACTGCAGACATCACACAGACTCCTTCATATACCAACCCCAGCACTTGATACGGCCGGGGCCCCAGAGGAAGTTTGGAGACTTTGCTAAAACTTTAGCCATGCAGCAAAAGAAACTGTCCTGCGAGGACCCAGACACACAGTCATCTACCAACCCAGAATTTTTGCAATCAGAAAAACAGGTTCTTTACACTAATGGTTTTTCTGTTTGTGACTGTAGCAAATGCCACAGGGACAATCTGTAACTATCTGAGGACTAAAATAATCCCCATATACCTTGTTTTTAGAATTTGGGCAAGCCCACCCCCTCAGAGACCTCCCTGTCTCTGGGCACTCCCTGAGGGTCTTCCACAAAAATGTCTCATGCAAACAGAGATGTATCGGGTTGAAGGAATTTGAGCTCTTTGTCATTTGACCTGACATTTGGGAAGGGAAAAATCTTTTTAAAAACAGACTATGTGTCCTTCTGGACAAGTACAGAGCAACCCAAACTCAAAAGTCTGGATGATCCAGCAAGGCTAGTGAGGGCTTTGGAGCCAGAATAGATTGCAGCTTCTTAGATTCCAGAGCAGGCCAGGAACTAACTACGTGAGAAATTCTCCATGATCTTTTATGCTGCTATACAGCAAGAGATACATTTTGAATTGTGATCCAGTATACATACACTTGGTATCTGCAGGGAATTCATTCCACAACCATGAGGATACCAATATCTACTCAATTTCCTTATAGAAAATGGTATAGTATTTGTATAGAATGTATACTTTAAATTATTGTGTTTGATTACACACATTGACTACTACAATGTAAATATTATTCAAATAGTTGTTACACTCAAGGGTATTGACAAGAAATAAAAAAATCTGTACATGTTCAGTACAGACTCAGTTTTTTCTTCTGAGTATTTTCCATCTGCTGCTTACTGATTCAGAGGGTGGGGACCCATGAACAGGGAGGAGCTAGTAAGTTACCTAGTAAGTGGATATACAGAGAGACTTTAACAGACATGAGGATCAGTGGAACAGCATAGAGGATACAGAAACAACTCTAAGCACATAAACCACATGAGCTGCAACACTGAAAACAAAACAACTCCTTTAATAAATGATTTTGGGAAAACTGACTATCCACATGTAGAATTTTGACTCTAGATTTCTCATTCTGTGCTAAACTAAAATCAAAATGGATCAAATAACTTAATTTTAAAAAAGAAATACTTAACCTGCTGAAGATAAAAATACGTAAAACCCTTGAAGGCATAAGCATAGGCAAGGACTTTCTGAACAGAACCCTGATTTTAACAGAAAATAGTATCAAGAATCAACAAATAGGGTCATATCAAATTAAAAAGCTTCTGCTCAACAAAAGAAACAACCAACAGAGTGAAAAGACAGCCTACAGAAGAGGGAAAATTTTCACCAGCTATTCCTCAGACAGAGGACTCATATCTAGAATATATAAAGAACTCAAAAAATTAGCTCCCAAAATAAAAGAGCCAATAAAAATGGGCAAGTGAAATGAATAGACACTTCTCAGAAGAGGTACAAACCATCAATAAATACACTTTAAAATACTCCACATTGCTGGTCATTCTAGAAGTGCAAGTTAAAGTGAGACTAAGTTTTTATCTTACCCTAGAAAGAACGGCCATCATCAAAAAATCAAATAATAGCAAGCGCTAGTGAGGCTACAAGAACCCTCCTACATGGTTAGAGGGAATGTAAACTGGTACAACCACTACAGAAATCAGTATGGAGATTTCTCAAAAAACTAAAATTAGAAATTCTATTTGGCCCAGGTATTCCCCTTCCAGGTATCTTTCTGCAAGAATAAAAGACATCATATTACAGTGATACATGATGACCCATGTTAACAGCAGCACAATTCATAATCGCTGAGTCTTGTAAGTGGCATATATGTTGGTCATTGATAACTGGATAGAGAAAATGTGGTATTTACATATAATGGAATATTACTCTGCCATGAAGGAAGATAAACTTAAGTCATTTGTAGGAAAATGGATGTGCCTTGAGAACATAATGTTAAGTGAAATAAATACTGCATGGCTTCTTCTACATCAGAAGCCCAAATTAGAGCAAAATAAAAGATAGATCTTGGGAAGTAGGGAGATAGGTCTTTCTCAAATGGGAAGGAGACCACGAGATGGAAGGAGGGGAAAAGGAGAGAAAGGGTACGAAAAGCAGAATTAAAAGATGTTATGGGTATGTTCGAACTCCGTACAAGGAGTGTATACATTATGTACGGCAACTATGTACTAATAAAAAAAAAATAATTTTTAAAATTTAAAGAGAAACACTGTACCTAAAATTAGCTCCTAAAAACTCAGTCTACTACAGAATAGCTCTTCAATAACTATTTGCTGAAAGAACAAATAAAATGAATGCCTTAGGAAAACATTTATTTTCACCAGACACAGGTAAACATATAAATAATTCTATGTATATATAACATAAAGAAAACCCTCTCAGAGGCCCTGGGTTCTATCCTCAGTAAAATACATATACACATACATACGTGGGGCTGGAAATGTAGCTCAATGGTACAGCACTTGCCTAGCGTGCATGAGGACTTGGGCTCAGTCTCCAACATCAAAAGACAGTGAATTCCAACCCACAAATGTGCTCTTGCTATTAACAAGTACCAAACTCCTATTTAGAAAGTCATAAAACTAGGAGCCCAAAAACTTCATGTTCTGAAAGGAGTTTCAGACACAACTTGTCCCTTGTTGAAAATTACTAAAATTTGCCAAGCCAAAGCAGGGGTTTGGAGGCACTGAGGGGAAATAGGTAAGCACTGGGCTGTGACAGGGTCAGGCAGAGGAGGGCCTTTGGGTGGAGCGGGGTGGTCATCGCAGAGCAGTAGGAAGCCATGTTGTTGTTGGAGCCCAGGTACTGATCTCTGCAGCTGTGCCCCGTGTCTTCGTTCCAGGTTGCACACTGTCCGAATGGGCCCTCATGTGAAATTGTTCGTCAAACCCATGAAGATTTCGCTGAGTATCAGACGTCAGCCCGCAATCACTTCGCTCCCCTGTAAGTCATGGGATCAGGAAAGAGGGAAGATAAGCGCTATTTAAGCAGCTGTGGAAATCACAGAGCAACTTGGTAAATGAAAAATCCATTCAGAGTCACAAGGAGCACAAAAGTGAGGAATTAAACAACTTTGTAAATAAAGGGATCATTACTCTCAAGCATTAATACACTCTTAAGACCTATTGAAAACTTCCCATTTCAAGATAAATGAAGAGTATTAGCAGCTCGTTTCCCAAGCTGGATGGGTTGTTTTCACAGTCCAGTGCTCGGAGCCAGAGGCCTGGGTCAGCCGGGACTGGCTGGGGTGCCATGCTGGTGGCTCAGCCCTGGGGACTCAAGAAAGGATGATCCCTGCACTTCTGCTTTTAGGAGAGTCGGAACCATGGCCCCATTTTCTAAGGGGAGATGCTCGTGCATACCTGAGGAAGTTGGAGAAGGTTCTACACCAGTGCACTTGCCTCCTCCAAGTTCCATCATTCACCAAATAAGCATAATTGCTCCATGTTTAAGAGGTGCTGGGAACAGAGGCACTGCTGGTAATTGCCTAATGGGTGGGCGAAATGAGGTGTGAGGCACATCAATGTGAAAAAAGCAATAGCCACAAGTTTATTAACATTGAAAATTAAAATAAGGTTGGCCCCAGCCAGGCAGTCTTTGCTGAAATGAATCCCATTATCACTCTAATAACTGTGTGGGGCTCAATTTGATGCCACCCAGGAGGTAGAGAGGCCTCAATACAGGTCACCTCTCTGCCAGCTTCGGAGATCTGAAGATTCTCTGGTTCATTGGTAACTATCACAGAGGAAACACAAACACCCAGCTTCCCTCGCAGTTCCTCCAACTCCACTTAAATCCATCCAGCATTTGAAGAGCTGCAAAAGGGGAAGACAAAAAAGGAACACATGTCATTCTGTGTGACTGTCTGTCTTTAATGGTTGCTGAATGGAATTTGCAAATATGTCTGGTATAGTTCTGGACTGAACAAGTGAGAGCCCCAGGAAGGAAGTGCAATGTCCTGCCTGCAGCTGAATGATCAAGCAACCTTCTTTTCATACCTTCATCAGACCATCAACTATTTCTAGACACCTGGAGATAGATGCAGATCTGCTATTGACCGCGAAGTCATCCAATCTATGCAGGAACTGAAGCTCTTCCAGTAAAATAATCAGCTGATAATCCACTATTCAGCATTCGCTCACCTATGGCCTAATGAAAAGGGAGAGAAAGCAAACTTGGAGTGGGCAGGGGAAAGCCTTGAGCTCTGGTAAAGTCGGGTAATGGAGAGCAAACCCTGTGAAATAAAACCTCACTGGCTTCCAGAGGCACTCAGAGGAGTGGGGAACAGAACAACCAGGCAGAAATACTGACAGTGAACTGGGGTCCGGAAAGATGAGCACTGGGAAACACACCCACTGCCGGATTTTGCTTGAATTCTCTACATAAAGGGAATCATTGGCGGGTTCAGAGAAGAGGAATCATGTCATTAAATAATTTAACTCTCTCTACACTGAGTCCATTTTACATTTTAAAATATGTTCAGAGCTTACATTTTAGCTCACTTTAAATTGCATAAACTCCACTTACTCTGCATTCATTGCCAATCCCTTCAGAATTGGGCCCTTGCTGTGCCCCAGAACCCTGGCTACCCCACCACACTCCATTCCACTTTCTCCCAGAGTTTGGACGGATGATTCTGTGTCTTTCCCCACACTTTCAGCACCTCTGCTCTGTCTCACCTTCAGCGGCTGACCTTGTCTCCGAGTCCTATTGCTCCTGCTCCTGCTCCTGCTCCTGCTCCTGCTCCTGCTCCTGCTCCTGCTCCTGCTCCTGCTGGCTCCTACCCTGCCTGTGCCCATAAACCCTGCCTCCCTCACTTCCCTTCTGCACCAGGGTCTTCCCGCTCCCCACCAGGCTGACCTTCCAGAGCTCCTGCCTCACCTACCTGAGGGGGACACTCCAGAAGTTCTTCCCTCCAGCTCCCTGAAGTGTTTTCCTCTTGAGTCTATCAATCCCATCAGCGTACAAACCCACAGCAATTTCTCTCATCTTAAAAAAGAGATAATCCTTTCTTGGCCTCATGTTCCAGGTCTTGCTCCACTTTTCTGCTCCTGGTTTCAGAACCGCTCTTCAAACGAGCTGTCCATACTGGCAGACTCTGCTGCCTTTCCCTCCAGCCTCCATTGAACTCGCTCCAGTTGGGCTTTCTCTGTCCCCTCCTCCAGCAAAGCTGTCCCGGATACTGAATATGATGGTTAGCGCTCCATTCTCTCCGTGTGTTTTTTTTTTTTCTGGTACCGGGAATCAAACTCAGGACCTTGCACCTCCCAGGCAGACACTTAGGCTGCCGAGCCATCTTCCCAGCCCCTAGCTTTCCATTTTCACCTAGCTTGAACATTCAGTAGCATCCTTCAAGGAAACTATTCCTTCTCCATCTCTGGCTTGTTCCTTCTCATTTTTTAACCTCAAAAAGTTACAAGTGCCTCAAGAATGAGTCCTTGGACTCCTTCTATCTCTAAACTGTACTCTTGGTTGATTGCCTACACTTTCATGGCCATAAATGCCATCTATTTACTAAATAGTTCCAGATATATCTTCACCCTTGACCACTCCCCCGGCCCCTAGAGAGGTCTCTGCAAGGAAAGATGTCAGTAAGCATCTGAACTTAAGAGTTCCAAAGCAGTTTCTCCCATTCCCACCTCCACACACGTGCATCCCACCCGCATCCCCAGACGTCTTCTTAAATGTTATCCCCTTCCCATCCTTGCCTCAGGACCATGACTTTAGTCACCCTTTACCCCTTTACACCCTCGTGTTCCAGTACATCAGTAAATCCGAACCGTGTCCAGACTCTGACTACCTGTCCATACTTCTACAAACCTCTCCCTGCTGCAGATCACCTTCCTTCCCTAGAATGGCTGCAACAGTCTCCCAAAAGATCCCTCCATTTCTACCCTTGCCTCTATATTAGCTATTCTTAGCACAGCGGGAGAGTGACCTTTTAAAATAAAAGCCAAATCAGGGACATCTCTGATCAAAGAAATCTAATAATTTCCCAGGCCCCAGAGAATAAAGTCCAACACTCTTACAATGACCTAAAGTCTCCTACTCTCTCTGGCCCCAAGTACCTCTCTGGCTTGTCTATTGTCCTCTCCCTCTGCTGCTCTGCTAGGCCATACTGGCACCTTCCTGTGCCTCAAACACACCAGATATGTCCTGCCTTATGGCCTTTGAAATCACTGTTCTTTTGCTGGAGTGCAATTCCCACACATGGTCACATGAGCTGCTCCTTTTTTCCTGTAGCCCCTTCCCGGTGGAACCTCCTCCAATCATTCTGCACAACACAGCCTTGCACACAGGCCCTCCACCTCACTTACTCTGCCTTACTTTCCTCCATCCAACTTACCGCCATCTCTTAAATCAGGTTTTACTTGTTTGCTTATTCGTTGTCTCTCTACTACAATATAAGCCCATTTAAGCAAGGATTTTGCTCCTTCAGTTCCTAATATACAGTAAGAGATCAGTAAATATTCACTGAGTAGACCGTATTTGTTTGAATCTACTTTTTAAAGTATCTGTCTTCTACAAGAAAAACACAAAACCTGTCACTGTTCCAGCTGTCCATTGCTGGGTGACAGTAATGGACAAGGCTATAGCAATTCCTACTGATGCCATAAGAACTACTTTGAACCCGTGGCATTGCTGGCACCCACTTCTCCTCTAGGGCCACACCCTTTGAGATTACCAAGATGAGTTTATTTCTGTCCTCTGTGTCCTGACCCAGAATAAGTTTTCTCATGCCAACTGCTGCCTGTTGCTTCCGTTTGGAACAAAAGTAATTGACCATAACCTACAGGCCCATCCATCAAGCTCAGGGTTTAGTGGCTGGGCTATCAAGTATACACCATGTGATCCTAGCCAAGTTTTTAAATCTCCTGAATCTAAGTTTTAAAAAATTAAAAAATAAAGAATATGAAAAGAATATTTCTTAAAGAATATGAAAAGTAGAACTAATTTATAGTTACTGTATTAAATGAAGACTAGATAATGCTTCACATGTAGTACTTGCTCACTAAATGTCCTTTTCCCACCATAAATGATCCTAGAATCTTTCTGAAATCACAACTTTTAACCTGACACTTGACCATAGTCCTGTATCAAGCTAGGGCTCAGCAGAGATAGAGACCAGTTTATACTGTCTGAACCTGTCTAGGCCATTACCTCTCCCTCCCTCTCCTCCCCCTTCACACATGCCTACAGAGGGACAGGCTGCCCTTGGCACCTTTCTTGCATTTATGGTAGTCCTTCTCCATTCTGCAAGGATGCTGAACTGAGTTCAGAAAAATGACAGGTCATTACAGATGTATTGCATGTTGTAAAATAAAGGATGTCCTTGTTGAAAAGCCAAATGACTTATGTTAGGAGCAACTGTAAATGACAGGTATAGGATATCACAACTGCAGAATGCAGATGTTACATTTTGGTGTGTAATCATTATGCACTGCAAGCATGTATTAATAAAAGTAAAAAATTTAAAACCTAGTTTGAATATACAGGTGGCACTCTTATATTGACACATGTGACACTGGCATGAACCCTTTAACTGGAATGCTCTCTGACAGCAACTCTCCATTACTCAGTGCTCTATTGATTTGGGTTCAGCTCTAAAAGTCCAGACTTGGAGGATGCTCAAGCCAGATCTCCACTGAGCAGAGCAGTATGGAGTGTTGGTAATTCTCCAACGAATTCCAGTAATTATGCAATGAATTACAAATTGTCTATACCAGTGTTTCCTGGAATGTTTAATCCAGCAACATCCCTGTGAACTTTCCAGGGCACACTGGGGGTAGAAGGCTGAGAAAGAAGTAGGTATAGAGTTTGCCTCAATGTTTTCCCATCTACCTCTCTTCTATTCAACACATGCAATTCATAGATTTTGGGTTCTGTCTGCAAACATCCTCTTCTGCCTCTGAGGTAAAAACTACTAAAGAAACACTAAGGAATCTCTAACTAGCTGTATGACCTTGGGGGAAACCACTGTCTGCACCACCAACTCAACTCAATTTTTCTAATACTGTTCTCAATAAAGGAAACTAACACAAATCAGGGACCTCCTCAGAAGTAAAGAAGTAACACAGTGAACCTCTGAAAGTTACACTTGGTCTGGGTATAGCTCTTTGCTTCTCAACTCACTACAAAAGCAAAAAAGATCCAGCATGGCTAGAATTCTACCCAGTGTGTACCCCATATGGCATGTGTACACAGGCTCCTACAAGTCTGCTGTCTATGAGCCCATGATTTGGTGAACTTGAGTCCAACGTAAATTGCATGTCCTTTGTTGGAGAGATCATCTTCTTTAAGTTCAATTTCAGTAACAACAATAAAATCTAATCAAAATGAGTGCATGGCAGGAGCTGTGCAGTTCTGATGATGAGTGTGGGAATGAGAGAGAAGCTTGTGGATACTTCTGAGGACAAAATATCTCTCAATGTGCTCTTCTTTGTACTCGGCCGTAACAGATTGTGTGGTATTTTCTTCCATATCAGATTTAACTCCTGAGATTTCCTTTGCCTTTCTGGGCCATGATTCATGTCCAGCCCCGTGACCAAAGTGGAAAGAACCTGCGATTCACTCTGGAGAAACAACAGGGCCAGAGATAGCTTGGTAAAGTGTTTGCTTCTGAGTGACCCATGTTTCCTTCTGGTACAGGGAGGTGGGTCAGGAGCATTCCTCACCTCAGCATACTCACAGGTGCACTTGCTGCAGGAACAGGGAGTGTGGAGGCCCCTGGGGTCAAAGGAATGGATGAAGTCATCACCTCTATTCCCAGCAGTCAGATATGAAGCTAATGGTCTCCTTCAGAAGCTCTACAGGGTTCTTCAAGACCCGCTCAGGTTCTCAAACAAGTTAACAAATATGTTCCATTGAGTGCATGTGCAAGCAACATATTGTATCACTAGTGTAAGAACCTGAAAGTGGGAATATAAAGTAGGAGATATGGAAGGAAACTGCTCAAAAGTAAAGAGCAAATGGGATGAGTGGAAGGAGAAAAGGAAGAAAGGGACAATTATTTATGTATGTATGTATATGCAGGATGGCTAACATGGTTGTACTACTGACTTATGTCTCTTTATTGTAAGTAACAGTTAATGATTAGTTGTTTGATCAATCTTGTATGTCTATATTTGCTTTCCTGAGCATACACTTTGAAGTTATCAATATGTAATACAACAACCATTATTAATTCCCTGTCACCTTGTCTGTAATTCAGTTCTGATTGTACTGTTCTTGTGCTACTTTGTGTCTGTTTGTTAATGTTTTCATTCTTTTACTTCTAAAAAATATATGTATATGTATATATTCCATCGAGTATCCATGTAGTGCTCATGCTATTGGTTACTAGGATACAGAGGGTTGTTTTCATGCACCAAATGCTCAGAGCATCTGGTACAAACCAATCCTGCCCTACACAAGGTAGATAACGCTGCTACCCTCACACTATTTGCTTTGTGGTACAAGGAGTTTTTAAGTTGTGGTTACAAAACCAATTTTTAAATCTAGGATCCCATTTTACCTCTCTGAGCCTCCAGTTACCTTCAAAAAATGAAGGCCAGAAACCTACTTACCTGTCAAGTTCACATGATCAGATAAATACATTGGTGTGCTTGACCATTAAAAGCAAGATATTGCTACTGCTGAAGTTCAAAATGCTTCCTTTCATATTCAGAAGAATTGAAAGCAAAAACATGAATACATTTGCACACCTGTGTTCATGTGACATTATTCACAATAGCCAAAAGGTGGTTAAAAACCTCAATGTCCATCAGCAGGTGGGTAAACAAAATGTTGTATATGCATATCATGGAATATGACTCAGAATGGAATTTGGACACAGGCTACCACAGAGATAAACTTTGAAATTATTGTGCCAGATATGAAAAGATAACTATTACATGATTTCATTTATGTGCAGTAATTAACTAGTAAAAATCATAGAGACTGAAAGAAACAGAGTAGTCACCAGAAGTTTGTGAGCAAGGGTCATGAGAAGTTGTTCTTTAATGGGCACAGAGTTTCCCACTGAGATAATGGAAAAGTTCTGGAGATGGAGAGTGGAGATGGTTGCACAACAATGAGAATGTACTCAACACCGCTGTACTTTACACTTAAAAATGGCTAATATAGGTTTTTTAAAAAGCTTCCAAGACTTTGAGGTAGGCATGATGGCAGCAACTTCTCCTGGAAGCACTTCTTGGCACCCATCAGCTTGGTGTGTTCCACTCCAGAACACTCTTCAGCTCACAAGCCAGGCACAGGGGGAACAGCCCAGATCTTCCTGGGCCAGTCTGAGCACAAGGAGAACAGTATTCAGTAAGAAATCACTTTCAGAGACATTCAAAGTCAGTGCCATCTTCCCTTCTGCTTTCCGTCAGCTGGTGTTTGTGCAGAACAAGGGACAATCTGGAGGCTGTTTGTGAACACTGAATGAAGTCAGAGAAGAGAAAGAGTTATGTGGTGCCAGGATAGGATGGGATGTCCTTCTACCAGGGACCTGCATCCTTGAAATCTGTTGATCACAGACGTGTGCTGTTGATGGCTTCCATCGGCAGATTGAAGATGCATCTTTCAAGAGACCAAGAACTGCCTAAGTCAGATCCCTTTCTCTGGGATCAGGTTTGCTGGGTCCCACTAACCCTTGCCTCTGACTCCCTCTTTCTGCCCTACATCATCCTCCTGATGCTAAACAGTCCTCCTTCTTTCCAATCAAAACATTTTCTCTTTAAGTTTGCAAATACAGATTCAAAGTAGATCTTGATAGAGTGTGTGGGCTTGGGAGCACTTTTAACTCCTTCAAAGGACTTTACTACTTTCAGGGGACTCCAATACTTCTGTTCTGTTTTGTTTTGTTTCTTGGTGCTGGGAATGGAACTCAGGACCTTGCACTTGCCAGGCAGGCACTTGTGCTGCTGAGCTACATCCCTGGCCTCCAGTACTTCTGTTCTGATCCATATTGTGTTGGAGGTTTGAATCTTGGAGAATGACAGACCTTCTTTACAGAATTCATGGGGATACATCCTGGAACCCACAAGTGCTTTCAGCATTTACCATTACACATCTTTTCCAGTTTCTTCAACATATGCGTAACAAAGAAGAAGCTAAAAGATCTCTTTTCCGTGCAGCTGAGCTGTGACTGCAAACCAGAGACAACTCTAAGCGTGACTGATGCAAAGATGATGATCTTGCTGGAGAGGCTGAGCCTCCCCTCTCGCCCTTCTCCTTCAGCTTTGTGTGCCAGTAATTGCCTGATGTCCATGACAAATCACAGGTAAATTCCAAGCTGAGAGCTCAAAATGGACTTTGGATATTTCTCTTCCTGGCAGGCTCTTATGGTAAGGGGTGAAGAATTGCAGGCAGTGAGGATGTCTCCATGTAAATCCACCTGGAAGGGGTCAGAGGTGAGGGCTCAAGGGTGAGTTTTACCTTAAGCAAACCAGATCTGCAGATAAACAAAAGGGACCATGGTTTCGAACCTGGTCAGTTTCTTAATCCCCTGTAAATATACACATCACTCACTGCAAATTCTTGTCCCAAACTGGCATTTACCGGAAGAAATCAATTTGTGAAGACAGCTGTTTCTTTTCTTACATGTCTTCTGTTAAGCAAAATACAATCTAGAACTAGCAAGATTGATGGTAATAACATTAAGTCTATAATAATCAAAATTAATTCTATCAGGACCTGAAAATGTAAACTGGGGAGAAGGTATGGTAAAGGCCTGGTTCTCAAGAGACAGTTACGATGTCACACTCTGTGCTAACTCCAACAGAAAGAACATGGATCTGGGAGTCAGCACAGCCTATGGTCAGATTCCAGCCCTTCACATCATTCTGGGTCAGGCTGAGCCATTTCCTAAGTCATAAAGTGGCGTAATATGGCTTGATGGGAGAAATCAATTAGAGAATATGTATCAAGGACCAGGTAGAGCACCTGGCACAAAGTAGGTGCTTAATAAGCAGTGAGTCCTGTCTCCCTTTCTTCCACTCCAAAATAAGCACATCCTACTGCGCACATTTAACAAAAAGCTCAAGTCCTTGGATGATTGAGCAAATCCAAATCTTTAACAAATGCTTTTCAGTGGGGTGATTTTGTTCCGTATATCCACGGGCAGGCAGGTATCCAGGAAATGTAAAGGAAGCAAACTTTGCCCATTTCCATGGCCCAGAGCATACCATGGTATCAAGATACCAGTCCTATCCTGATTGCGTAGGAAACCCCCATCCATTGTTCCTGGGATCAAAGCTGTGCCTAGGTCAGCCCGAAAACGTCACACAGGGAACCAGGTGAATAAGAGCTGCGGGAGGAAACAAGAAGGTAAGGCTAGAAGTCCCCATCTTGTCCTCGCCCTCTGGCTACATCCCCCAGTCGGGATGCCCCAATCTCTCTTCACACTGGGGAAGGAGAACTTTGGAGATATGGTAGGTGCCCCAGCTGCACCAAGCCAGGCTTCTTAGAGATCGCCCAAGAGAGGGAGGTGGAAAGAGATGTCTCCTTGCTACTCTTCTACTTTGCCTCCCCCTATAAGATTACCTTCCCAAGACAAAGTCGTTTCCTCTTCATCTGCCCTCATATTTAATAGAACTCACATAAAGACAGCAATAAAGTGAGAAGTGCCCTCAGATTCCCATTTGCAGGTGTTCAAGATGCAGCGAGTCATTTGAATCTCCCCTTAGGCCAGTCGATTCACTCCGTCTGTGCTTTCAGTTCAGCTGGGACTGGCATCTTTCTCATGTGTAGCTTTCCCAAAATGTCTGTTTCTCCCTTTTCTCCCACACCAACAGAGAAAAATCAGTGTTTGCAGCAGCATTATTAGGACCCCAAATAGCCCCTTTTCTCCCCAGCCAATATCATCACCATATTACAAATACATTGTGTGCATCAACTTTAAAGGTTGTTGTTTCCCTCCTGCTTTCTCCTTTCATTATACAAGATTTCCACTTATTCAGTATTTTGTTCTCATTAGAACCCTGCTTGTCACATGTTTTCACCAGAGACATTCATCACCAAGGTCAAAGGGTGAATATCGTGATCTATTATGCTTAGAGGAATCTAATGAAAAGCCACATAATTATCCAATTTAAAGAGAAGCATGTAAAAAAGAAGAGGAGCACTTGCTATAATTTAAATTGTTTTGTTTCCCCGAAGCAAAATTCAGCACCTGATTGACAGAATCTAATGATAATTCTTATTGATATGGTGATGTTAATTGTGAGGAGATATTAATAAGTCCCATATTCGGGAGGTAAATGCATGCTCTTAACCTGCACCTGAACCTGATTTTTGATGCAGCGTGGGGATGAGGTACAGATACAGATAAGTGAGCACAAGTGGATTTTCAGTCTTGTGTGGCAGAATGGAAATTGGAATCTTCAGAATCTATTAGGAGAACAATTCCACAGTTGCTCACACTTTTATAAATTATACTGTATATTATAGAAAGACACAAAGTCAGGGGAGTTGCAAGAAGAGGGTATTGTCATGACTTTGCAGAGAAGTTTATGCGGTAGCCTTTGGTGATGGTGGTGATGTTTGCAACCAAAGATATACATGAAAGAATATGGTCTGTGTTCGTTATCAAATAAAATGTACAGGGTATTGGGGATATAGCTCAGCGGTATAAGTACCTGCTTGGCAAGTGCAAGGTCCTGAGTTTAATTCCCAGTACCACCAAAAAACAAGCAAAAAAAAAAAAAAAAAAAACAATGTACTAACGAAATCCATGTCCAGGCTTTCATCTCTCCCGCTCCCTCTCTCACCCCATTTTGAAAGAGCTGAGACCAACTTTGAAGTGTAGGTTCAAATTAATTCTCACACCATGAGCAAAACCTCTTGAGAAAGCTGTCACAGGTCTAAACTCTGAAAGGAGTGATCAGTGGCTACTGAAAACTTCAGCTGGCTCTCCACCCACCAGGGTTTCCGCAAACAGCTATGCAGCTGTGGACAAAGCCAAGGTCAATTCAAACTTTCCTAGGGGCTATGTCCAACTCATTAACTGGGTAAGAGAAGATGGGTCACCAGAACCAGTTATTCATGATAGGACTCTGAAGCTACAGCCTCCTGTTTCTGTGAAGCTGTGTGTAGTTCATATTTTTATTTTGTATTGAAGTTTTACATTTTGGACCTTTAAAAGTGTGTTTGCTTTGTCCTGAGGCAATTTCATCGTTTGGGAACTAATACTAATATAGGTGTCTTTGGAAAAATAACACAAAATTTTAAAAAATATTAAAGCTACTCTGAAAACAACTAGCTTATGGAAAATAAAAAGAACTAAAATAGCTTAAATCTGAGGAAAATCAAGTTCTGAAATTGAGTTTGTTATTTTTTTAAACCCCAAGTTACATCTTACTTTTAAGGAAAGAATATGACATGATGACAATTTTCACATGTCTGGGTCAATATAATTACTCATATCAAAGCATATTTAACATCTGAAAAATTAAACTAAGGATAGTTATAATCTGAGTCACGGGGCTGGGGAGATAGCTCAGTGGAATAAGTGCCTGCCTGGCAAGCACAAGGTCCTGAGTTTGATCCCTGGTACCACCAAAGAAAAAAAATCTGAGTCACAAGTGGGCCCCTGGCACCTGGAAAGAAAGTTATCACTCTTCAAATAGAAACTCAAGCACTGGGTTATTAACAGTGTATCACAAGACACAAGCGTAGGATGTTTCTGTTTTTGTTTGGCTCTCGTTCTTTACAGTACCAAAGATCAAAACCAAGGCCTTGTCTAGTGTGTGCTAAGCAAAAGAGTAAATCTTATTGAGCAAAATATTACTAACATTCAAAACAACCCAAAACAAGATTTTTCTCAACCCTACCAGCAGGGATCTGGCTCATCCCTGATGATTGATAAAAGAACAAAGATCAAGAAATTCTTTTTTTTACTTCCTGAACTTGCTTTATTATTTTTGTTTTTAATGTACACATACATATACCTTGAAAATATTCCAGATATAAATTATATTGACTTTGAGCCAAGAACTTACCTGAACTGAAACTGAAAAGTCAAGTTAACTGAAGATGGCTGGATTGATTGCATGTCATCATACCGATGGCAGCTGAAGCTGCTACTCTGATTTTCAACTTCCTCAGCCAAAGCATTACATCATGTGCAGAAGATCATAATTTCTCTGAAGAACACGTCTGGTATCTCGCTGCTCAAAAAGCGATATGCCAGCAAATTGAAAAGAGTTTAGAGAAAAGCAATAAAAATAATTAAGGAGGCCCTTATATTGACTGATGGAAAGAGATGGAAAGAATTAAGTGTGGGCCGCCTGGCCCTGTGATGACCTGGTGATTATAGGAATGAGACTCAGGTATCTGGAGGTACACACCTCCCGTCTGTAGTGGGCATTCACCCACACAGAGTAACAACCCAACGATAAACACTGCAAGC
>PVLD010021070.1:0-32348 GCA_004027595.1 Dinomys branickii | reverse complement strand
CTGTCTTCATATTGCTATATTTCATTGTTTGGGTGGTAATCCTCTGGGAGGTTCTCTCTCTGCTGCCTACCCGGTCGCCATGTTCCCAGAAGTCCCGCTAAGGAATAATTGATGACGGGTTATTTGATCAATCTTGTATGTCTGTATGTGTTATCCTGAACACACACTTCGAAGATATGAATATGCAAAGCAGCAACTATTGGTGGTTTTTTTTTTTGGTTTTATTTTCGGGTTTTTTTTGTCTTTGGTTTTTTGTTTTTTGTGTTTTTCTGTTGTTGAGAGGATTAATTGTCTGACCAATTTTGCATGTCTGTATCTGGGTTCATATATATACACTTCGAAGATATCAATGGGTAAAGCAGCAACCACTGTTGAGTCCATGTCACCTTGTCTGTAGATCAGTTTTGATTGTACTATTTTTATGCTAATTTGTGTCTGTTTGTTAATATGTTTTTGTGCTTTTATTTTAAAAGAAATTCAAATAATACCCAAGAACTTAAGGAAGAAAAAAAAAAGAAAAATCAATCTCAGAGTTGAAAAGTTTTTGTTTGTTTTCAGGGCTTGTTTTTGTTTTGTTTTGCTCTTTGTTTTGTTTGGTTTTGTTTTTGAGGCGGGGTCTCACTACACAGTGCAGACTGGCCTTAAACTCATTATGTTACCCAGCTTGACCTTGACCTTGCACTGATTCTCCTGCCTCAGCCTCCTGAGAGCTGGGATTACAGACATGCACAACTATGCCAGGCCAAGTTTTGTAGGGGGTTGGTTTTTGTGGTGCTAGAGATGGAACCCAGGGCTTCATGCGTACTAAGCAAGTGCTCTGCCACTGAGTTACATGGAAGCCCCAGCATCTGCATTTTAACAGATCTCCCCGATCTGTGCATGTTATAGTTTAGAAGCACAGGGTAGAACTCCCTAATGAACACCTCATCTCTGAGCAACTTGCACATGTAGAAGAGCTGGTGGTTCCTCATTCGGAACTGTGTGGTCCTATTCAGAGCAGCGGAGTGGACTCTAGGCGAGTCCCTGCCAGACTGCCTCTCCTGTCCTCCCTCGGGGCAGTGGACAGACGTTTCCTATTTGGCACTAGGACAGGTTTGTTTACTCTAGGTTGGATTTCTCAGGGGCTGCTGACATCTGGGAGTTCTGAGAAATGCTTCTGCTATAAAATCTTTGATCTTTTTTAACTGATGGATGTTACAATCCCTTTTCTCCCCTCTCATACAGCATTTTGGACAATGGTAGTGTTAAACCAGCAGCTGCTTCTCTTTTTCTGTGTGCCTCTCTCACAAGGACCAGCCATAGATTTATTGCTGTATTACAGGGATGATAAAGATGAAAACATGTAAGACCTTGAATCCAGGTGCTAGGGGACAAAGCAAGAACCTGGCTTTGACAGCACAAAGGGCTCTAATGGAAAAAGAGTGATCTGAAGGCTGGAATTGCCACGAAGGGCATCTTCACCTTCTTTCCTCTGGTCTTGCTTTGTGAAAGAGCCTCTTTGAAGATTTGTCCCTCCTGAAACCCTGCTCCTCTTTCCATCCAGGCCCACAGAAGGTCTGTCAGAGGAGCGGGGTACCTGGGTGTCACCCTTGGTCCTAAAGCACCATTCTGAATTGGAGCACTAGGACCAGCCTCACTGCACAACAGATTTAGTGGTGAAATGTGATAAAATCATTGAATGTGGTGGCATGCGCCTGTAATCTCAGCACTTTGGAGGCTAAGGCAGAAGTATTACCAGGAGTTTGAGGTCAGCCTGAGCTACATAGTGAATTCAAGGCTAGAACTGAACTATATGCTAAGACCCTGTCTTGAAAGAGAGAGAGAGAAATTACTGATTGTAAAGCCTGATCCCTAGATCGTCTGCTTTGGTGAGTCTCTTCATGTTTTAAAAATCAAGGGGGTGGATGCCTGTAAAACCCAGCACTTAGGAGGCTGAAGCAGGAATATCATCATGAGTTCAAGGCCAACCTAGGCTACATAGTAAATTCAAGGCCAGCCTGGACTACAGAAAGAGATCCTGTCAAGAAGAAGAAAAAAGTCAAGTGTGGTGCCAGAAAGACAGCCTGTCAAGAAGAAGAAAGTCAAGTGTGGTGCCATATGCCTGTACCTAGCACTCAGTAGCTGAGGCAGGAGGATTTCTGCAAGTTCAAGGTGAGCCTAGGCTGCATATTGAGTTCAAGGGGAGCCTGAAATATACAGCAAGACCCTGTTTACAAAAAGAAGAAATAAGAAAGGAAGGAAGCCTATACACATTTAATTGCTCATGGATTGCAGTATGACAGTCACTCTACAATGGCATGCCTATTGCTCACAGCCCATGACGTGAACATCTGCTGCCTCCAGCTCTGCCCAGGTGTTGTGGTCAGGGCTTCCAAAGAAACATTTAATACAGGACACATAATTGATAAGATTGTTTTATAATATTCACCCAAAAAGTCAAATGCAAAAGTGTGCAATAGATCTGTCCACACACGAGACCCAAAGAACCCAGTTGAAGGCCTAGATCCCATGGCAGTGTCATGCATAAGTCCAGCTAAAGGTACAAAGCCCATGGCAATGCTCCCCATGAGTTCCACTGGAGGCCTAGAGTCCACAACAGTGCCTCATGCAAATCTATACAGATCTTCACTGGGAGGGCCCACAGGCCAGGAGTGGAAACTAGAAAGTCTGAGCTGGTGGGATGAAGGATCTGTACCAGCAGGCTGAAGGATCTGCACTGAAGCAAGGAAGTGATGCTCAAGGTAAGGATCAGAGCTCCCCCAAAATAAACTGCAACTATAGTGAGGACCCAAGCTTCTCTGATGATGAGAACAGCTGAGTTCATATCAGGAAAGCCAGTGCAACGTGCTTCTCCAGAAGAACCAAAAACACACCATCTTCCCCTCCAGTTCACCTTTTAGGCTGTTGGCAACAATCCCGAGGTGGGCCATCCACACTCAGAACCACAGATTCAGTTCAGCTAGGTGTTACAAGTTGACCATTAGTTAATCCACCACACCATGTTTGCATCAATTTCATGAACTTCTGGAAAGGCACCCTAGTTCTTCTTAAGAGAGTCATCTCTTTCAACTCTCAGTTTTAGGCAAGATGTTACCAGGGATAAATAAGAATGATTTTAATTTGAATACTGTTTCACTTAATCTGTTACCAAGGAGGAAACTTCAACCAATGCTGGCCTAAAAATCATTTGACCAATTGATGAATAAGAACATTGCTGGGGTTACTGGCAAGATGGTGGAGTGGTAAACAGCAGAGAAAGAGCCTCTCTGAGTGTTGCCATCCAGATGCTGGAATATAACAATGCAGAGAAGACAAGAAGGAGGGAAATGGGTACCCTGGACTGAGGAATGATCTGAAGCATGAATTGAAACCCATGGAGAGAGGGAAGAGAGAAACTTCAACAAAGAAGGAGGTAGCCAATGGCACCTACTTCCTGAAAGAGGGCTTACTGATGGAGAGGAGCAATTGAAACCTATGGACACATGGTGACTGCTGGCAACCCCAGAAGCCTCCATGGAAAGATGCAACCGTGGAAGATAACAGTGGGCATAAAGTACTGCACTAGATGGTGGTGAATGTTAAAGGCTCATTCGTCCCACAAGAGAAAGCAATTGGCTGGGAGCCATCTTGGAGAGGGGCTAGTTGAGCTCAGAATTCAGAGCAGCTAACTGCTCCATCTAGTGGTTTCCATCTGGGCTTAGGGCTTCAGAAGTTGTGCTGATAGCTGCAGGCTGAATGAATCTGGTCTTGGCCAGAAGGTGCAGGCTCACTGAGATTATCACTACCCCACCAAAAAGCTACTGAGGTAAACAAACATGAGTTGGAACTCTGTCTCCACACATTGTCTACCAGTGACAGCAGAGACAAACCTGGAAGTGGACTTTTATTTTTCTTTTTCTTCCTCTCATTTGTTTTTGTTGTTGTTACTGTTGTTTTGTTTTTGTTTTTTGGATTTTTTTCCTCTCCTTCATTGTTTGATCTTATTTTTATATGAGTGTGAATGTAGTTTCTGGCCACTTTGTGGCCCTTGTTCTGTTTTGTTCTTCTTTTTAACTTTTCCCTCTCTTTCCCTCCAGTCTTCTGCATCAGTTTTCCAAAGGTTGCATGATTCTCCTTTATCCACTAGCCTTACTTCTAATCTTTTCCTCTTCTTCTAGTTCTCTATTTTCTCCCTAACCCCTTTGAAATTTTAATCCCTGAGGGAAAATTGACTTAAGGATTTATATACTGCACATAATTTTCAGGTTTGTTTCAGATTTTGTCATATAACCACAAGTCTACTTTGTATGGTTAAAGGTGGCAAATTAATGGTTACCTCAATTTTTCATTTTCTAGGCTGTGTTTGATGCTGTTTTTAATGCTGATGGTACTACTTTAGCCAAAAGTGACATAATTGTCCTGAACAGCTATTCTTCCTGGTTTTCCAAGACTGAGATTGACTAAGGGTCATAGAAAATATTGTGGCACAGTGGCAAAGAACCAGGGGATGGGCCAAGCAGGTATAATATTGAAGAGTTAGGATCTTACAATAGACTAAAAACCGAAAAACCAGCTACACCTGGAAGATATCGTGGAGAAATAGTCATTTCCTAAGGATTCTAAATACTACAATAAAGCAACCCACTGTAGGCAACTTACAAGTATCACCCCAGGAAATAAATAGAAAGAAAGAAAGAAGAAAGAAAAGAAAAAAATGAGAAGACACTTAAACAAGTTGCAACCCCAGACATCCAATTCACCAAAGGTAAACCCAGAAGGCAGTGAGGTGGGACAATCTGAAAGCCACCCTCACAACTGCTCTGAAGTGATAACAGCAAAGCAATTCAATGAGGCTCCAGGAAAAATCAAATCAGAAATAATTTCTCATATAACTGCATATATGGTGTCCACAATGAAAACCATGCTTAGTGACTCTACGGATACAGATAAAAGAATAGAGGAGTTAAAAAATTATGGAAGCCATGAATTCTCAGCACAGGAAAGAAGTGGAATCCATAAGGAGGATTTAAGCAGATTTCCAGAAGAATACAAATTCCATTCAGAACATCCACAGTAGGATAAGCCAAGGTGAAGACAGGATCTCAGATAAAGAAGACAGACTTGCAGTTAGAGATCATGAAAAGAAAGTTTTCTTAAAAATAGCAAGGGACCATGAGAAATCAATCCAGCAGCTGCCACATGAGGCAAAGAATAACTTAAGGTTGATTGGAGTGAATGAAAAAGCAGGAGATAGCACAAATGAGATTAAAAAAACTGTCCGCAGACATCAATAAGACAGATCAACTAGACAAAAAGTCAACAATGACATATTCCAACTGACCTGGACATCTTCAGGAAGCCCAGTGAGTCACAGCTGCATCTCCCTGACTAGTGTGCAAGGCCCACGGAACCCCAGGCATCCTTTGGGGCCTCAGTGGCCACTTGCCATACCCATAATGTGTCTATGGGTGCTAGGCTGAACCCTGGACATCTCCAGGAACTCTGGTGAGTTGCTGGTGAGTTGCTGCTGTGCCTCTCTGACCAGCATGCAAGGCAGGTGGAACCCCAGGCATCTTCTGGGGCTTTGGTGGCTACTCCCTGCACACATAGTGTGTCTGTGGGTGTTGGGCTGAACCCCAGACACCTTTAGGAATCCCGGTGAGCTGCTCCGGTGCCTCCCCCATTAGTGTGTGAGGCACGTGGAGCCCTGGACAACTTCTGAGGCCTTGGTGGTCACTCCCAGAACAACCCCCGCCCTGCTGGGAGCCCAGGTGAAACTCAGACAGAGTCAGCAGCCTCAGGGTGTCCATCCTCATCCCTCCCCTGCCAGTGTGAGAAGGAGGCTCTGTCCTGGGCAATATCTGAAGTCTCGACCTGCATCCCCTCTATTCTGGTGGAATTTGGGCTGAACCCCAGACAGCTTCAGGAACTCCAGTGAGTCTTCCCAACCATTTTGTACACATACCTGGGCACCAGCTGAATGCAAGAAAGTTCGGGAGTATCTGGCACCCCACTTACCACCACTCACCAGCACAGCTGCTTCACTGAGTACTGGGGATCTTCAGATACTCGTCCTGCCAGTCACACACAAATGGGAGAATGAGGTTGCACTCCAGAGAACCTCTTGATCTTCAAAAATGACAAAATGAAATCCAAGACCTCCACACCACCCAAAACAAGTCCAGGAGACATCAACACAGAAGAGTCTCAAAGTTATGCACCTGAAATTTCTGAACTGATAGCAACGGAAGAAACAACATCATCAGGCCATAAAAGACATCAGATCAGAAATAGTGTCTCAGGTAATAAAAGAAATGACAACAATAATGAAAGAAATGTTCAGCATATCCAAAGATGACATTAATAAGTAAACAGAAGAGCATAGACAACTCATGGAAACCTTGAGTGAAAAATATAGAAAAGAACTAGAATGTATGAAACAGATTCAAACAGATATCCAGGAAATTACAAATTCCAAAGCTGGCAAATCCAGCTGAATGAAGATGAAGATAGACTTTCAGACCTTGAAGACAGCCTTGCCACTAATGAACATGAAAGAAGGGTTCTCTTAAAAACAAGGACCCAGGAAATAACAATTCAACAATTGCAAGATGAACCAAAGAAAAACAACGGCAGATTAATAGGTATCAATGAAAGAGCAGGTGTCAACACAAATGGCACAAAAAGATTACTTGCAGAAATAATAGCAGAAAATTTCCGAGGGTTGGAAAAGGAATTGGGTAAACAGATGATTGAAGCATATAGAAATCCAGTTAATCATAACCAAAATAAATCTACACCCAGACATATAGTGAAGAAGATCCCAGAAACCCAGAAAGATCAGAATATTAAAAGCTGTTAGAAAAAAGAAACAGATCACCTATAAAGGAAAGTCCACCAGAATCACGGCTGATTTCTCAACACAAACCATCAAGTCAAGAAGAGCTTGGAGTGAACTATTTCAGGTACTGAAAGAAAATAATTTCCAACCCAGACTGATGTACTTTGCAAAACTGTCCTTCTAATTTAATGGAGAAATAAAATATTTCCATGATAAAGAACAACTGAAGAAATTCGTGAGTGCCAAACCAATCCTACAAAGAGTACTAAAAGATATTCTAGAAACAGATAAAACAGACCACAACTTCAAGAACAACAACAGAAAGGAACCACCAAATAGAGCATGCAATTAAAGAGAGGGAAAAAAGAGGATCCAACAACAGGAAAATAACATGACAAAAATAATCCAGTACATATGAGTTATATCCACCAATGTAAATGGTCTCAATGGACCAACCAAAAGAAGCAGACTAGCAGAGTGGATCAAAAAACAAAATCCAACTATATACTGTATACAAGAAACACATTTAACTCAAAAGGAAATTCATAGACTGAAAATTAAAGGATTGAAAACAATATGCCATGTGACAGGAACCCAGAAAAAAGTGGTATAGCCATCCTGTTTGGAAACAATGTGAACTTCAAACCAAGAACAATAAAAAGAGATAAAGGTCACTGCATACTTGTGAGGGGAAAGCTTCAAGAAGAGATAACAATCATAAACATCTATGCACCAAATATAGGAGCACCTAAGTTTATAAAACATATTAACAGACATGAGAAATGAAATAAGCAGCAACACAATCATAACAGGAGACTTTAACACCCCATTGTCACAAAGAGATAGATCAACTAGACAAAAATCAGGAAAGAAATAACAGAACTTGTGAACATATGGACCTAGACCTTTACAGAGTATTCCATCCAACAGCATCAGAATACACATTCTTCTCAGCTGCACATGGGACATTCTCTAAAATAGACCACATGCTAGTACATAGAACACATTTAAGCAAATGCAAAGGAATTGAAATTACTTGATGTAGACTATCAGCATAGTACAATGAAATTGTAAATTAATGACAACAGAAAACAAAAAAACTCCAAAAACAGTTGGAAATTAAATGTTTCTCCTGAACAACCAATGAGTCACAGATGAAATCAAAGTAGAAATTAAACACTACAATCAGATGAAAACATACATACAATCTACAGGAACCTGTGGGATGTAATGACAACAGTCCTCAGAGGGAAATTTATAGCGGTGAATTCCCACCTTTGGAAAAAAGAACAAGCACAAATAAAATCTTATGCTGCACCTCAAGTTCCTAGAAAAAGAAGAGCAAGTCAAACTCAAAGCACAAAGAAGACAGGAAATTATAAAGCTAAAGGCAGAAATGAACACAATGAAGACTAAAAAACCAAAACAAATAATTAATGAAGAGTTAGTTCTTTAGAAGAATAAATAAAATAGATAATTCCCTAGCCAACCTTATCAAAATAAGGAAAGCAAAAAACTGAAATGCACACAATAAGGAATGAAAGCAGTGAAATCACTACAGATCCTGAAGAAATTCAGAAGACCATCAGTACCTACTTTGAAAATCTTTACTCTCATAGGATGGAAAACACAGAGGAAATGGACAGATTTCTAGATATATATTAATTACCAAAGCTGAATGAAGAAGATATAAAAATCCTGAATAACTCAATATCAACTTGTGAAATTGCGAATGTAATAAAAAAAACTTGCCAGTGAAGAAAAGCCCAGGTGCTGATGAATTCACAGCTGAATTCTATAAGAAATTTAGAGAAGATTTAACACCAATTCTTCTCAAACTCTTTAATGACATTGAAAGGGAAGAAATTCTCCCCAGTCAGAGAAAGACCCAACCAAAAAAGAGAACTACAGGCCAATCTTCCTAGGAACATAGATGCACATATTCTCAATAAAATACTAGCAAACAGAATGTAACAAATCATTAAGAAAATTATACACTATGACCAAGTGGGATTCATCCCAGGAATGCAGGGATGGTTCAACATAAGCCAATCAATTAATGTACTACACCATATCAATAGAGCCAAAGACAAAAATCACATGATCATCTCAATTGAAGGAGAAAAAGCTTTTGATGAAGCCCAACACTTATTCATAATAAAAACCCTACAGAAAATTGCCATAGATGGACTTTACCTCAATCTGATCAAAGCCATCTATGAAAACCAACAGCTAACATCATTCTAAATGGTCAAAAACTGAAAACTTTCACTTTAAAAGCAGGAACAAGACAAGGATGTCCACTATCACCACTCCTCCTCAATATAGTGCTAGAAGCATTAGCCACAGCAAATAGGCAAAAAAGAGAAATAAGAGGAATAAGGATAGGAAAAGAAGTGAAATTATAATTATTTGCAGATTACATGATACTCTACATAAAAGACCCCACAAACTCCACCAAAAGACTCATGGATTTAATAATCAAATTCAGTAGCATAGCTGGACACAAAGTTAACACCAAAAAATCAATAGCATTCCTGTACACAAGCAACAAACAGACTTAGAAAGAAATTAGGAAAACCATACCTTTTACAATAGCATCTCAAAAGATGAAATATTTAGGAATAAATCTTAAGAAAGAAGTAAAAGATCTATATAGTGAAAATTACAGTACTCTGAAAAAAAGAGCTCGAAGAGGATATCAGAAAATGGAGGGATAGTCCTTGCTCGTAGATAGCAAGAAACAACACTGTGAAAATGGCCATACTCCTTGTTGTACAGATTCAAAGCAATCCCAATGAAAATTCTATTAGTATAGCTCACAGATCAGAGAAAACATTACTAAAGTTCATCTGGAACCAGAAGAGGCCTAGAATAGGAAAAGCAATCCTGGGAAACAAAGGAAAGGCAGGAGGCATCACAATTCCAGACTTGAAATTATAGTACAAAGCTAATGTGATAAAATCAGCATGGTACTGGCAAAAAAAAAAAAACCCTGGAGATGAGTGGAACAGATTAAAAGATACAGATACAACTACAAACACACTCAGTCACCTTATCTTTGACAAAGGGTCAAACATGCTCAATGGAAGTAAGATAACCTCTAATAAATGGTGCTGGAAAAACTGGCTTTCCACATGCTGAAGACTAAAACTAGACCCATGTCTTTCACCAGGCACGAAATTAAACTTAAAATGGATCAAAGATCTATTAAAACAGAAACACTAAATTTATTGGAAGAGAAAGTAGGTAAAAGTCTTGAAGACATAGGGGTAGGCATAGAGTTCATGAACAACAAACAAACTGCATGGGAAATACTTCAAAGAATCAACAACTGGGATCTCATGTTATTGAAAAGTTTTTGCACATTGCACACCTAAAGAAATCAGCAATAGAGTAAAAATAAAACCCATGAATTGGGAAAAAATTTTAGCCAACTTCCCCTCAGACAAAGGACTTCTATCTAGAACATATAAAGAATTTTTAAAAAATCAAGCCCTTCAAATTCAAAGACCCAATCCAAAAATGGGCATCTCAGATGAATACACACTTCTCAAATGAAGAAAAACTAATGGCGAATAAATATATGAAAAAATGTTCAACATCATTAGTCATTTGAGAAATGCAAATTAAAACAACACTAGATTCCATCTCACCCCAGAAAGAGTGGCTATCAACAAGAAATCAACCACTAACAAATGCTGGCGAGGCTGTGTGGACAAAGGAACCCTACTCCACTGTTGGTGGGAGTGTAGATTGGTGAAACCACTGTGGAAATCAGTCTGGAGATTCCTTACAAAACTAGGATTGGAAGTCCCATTTAACCCAGCTGTTCCCCTTGGCATTTTCCCCAAAGAATTAAAAACATCATACCACAGGGATATACATGCACCCGTGTTTATAGCAGCACAATTTATCATAGATAAATCTTAAAAACAACCCAAATCCCCATCTACTGAGGAATGGATTTTAAAATGTGGTATTTTTATACAATGGAGTATTACTCAGCTACAAAAAAGATAAACTTGAGGCTTTTGTAGGTAAATGGATGCAACTAGAGACCATACTCATAAGTAAAATAAATAGGACCCCCATGTGTAAATACCATATTGTCTCCTTGGTGTAGAAACCTGAAAGAATAAGGAAAACTCAAAACATATAATAGATGATGGGAAAGGGAAAGAAATTGCTCAAAGGAAGAAACAACTGGGATGAGGGAAAGAAGAAAAAGGAAGATGGCAAAATATAAGTATATATATGAATAGCCGTGATAACTGTATTGCTGATGTCTGATGGTATATTGAAAGGAAGTTAATCCTTAAAATTTTTTATGCTCTGATCAATTATGCATACTTACATCTGGTAATCTGAGCAACTGATTTGAAGGTAACAGTATGCAATGGAATTACCGTGGTGAATTCCTACCATCTTGTCTAGTGAAACTCTGTATTATTTCTAATGTTTTATCTAATAATTATTTTCTTATTCTCTTTAAAGGTTTGAACAATCTTCTGTTCTTACATCTGGTAATAGGAGCAATGTATTTAGGGGGTGGCGATGTGTAATATAACAACCACTGTTAATTCGTATTATTTTGTCTAAAAACCCTGTATCACTTTAAATGCTCTTGCTTTGGTTTGTTTATGTTTGTGATACTGGTATGCTGCTATTGTTTTGTTTGTTTCTCATTTACTACTCCCTCTAAAATAAAATTTTAAAAAGAAATATAAAAACTGAACCAAAACTTTTGAATGCATGGACTTAGTAGATGTCTACAGAGGGTTCCACCCCACAACATCAGAATACACATTCTTCTCTGCTGCACATGAAACTCAGAACATGCTTAAGTAAATGCAGAGTAATTGAAATTATTCCATGCATATCAGATCATAGTACAATGAACTTGGAAATCAATGGCAAAAGATATCACAAAAACTTCATAAATATATGGAAATTAAATATCTCCCTCCTGAACAACCAATGGGACATGGAAAATTACAGAAGAAATAGGACAGTTTCTACAATTAAATGATAATGATAGTACAATATACGAGAACTTATGCAACACAATTAAAGCAGTCCTATGAAGGAAATTTGTAGCAGTGAATATCCATATCAGGAAAATGGAGCAAGCACAAATAAACAACTTAATGGTGAATCTCAAACTTCTAGAGAAAGAGCAGGTAAGCCAAAACCTTGTACAAGGGAAGAAAGTATAAATATCAGAGCAGATCACCCCATATTGACAAGTGAGGCTGCAGAGATGCCCTGAACAGTAGAGGTGAGCCTGCAGAACCACCACAGCCCATACAGTCTGGAGCCTAAGTGGGCCCTGCCATAGGCATCATGCCCTTTTCCATTCCTGAAACTGAGTCCAGCATCTGGGGCAGCAGGGGCTCCAACTACATGGCCTATAACATTCACGCAGATGGAGTCCTGCACTATCAGGTTCACTTTAGTGAGCTTCCAGGGCTGCACGAGCAGCTTCAGAAGGAGTTAATATTTAGTATTTTGCACAAAGTCTAAGGGATGGTGGATACCTGTCTTAGTGTGCAACCACAGCTTACCCTTGGGCTGCTTATGGCTTCTTGAGGCCATGGGCAAGGGGATGGGCAGGTCTGTGTCTATCACTGGACTCAGCCTGACTGCTGCCTAAGAACAAAAAAGGTCAGAGCAGAAATGAACACATTGGAGACTAAGAAAACAAGACGAAGAATCAATGAATCTAAGAGTTGGTTCTTTGAAAGATTAAATAAAATTGACAAACCCTTAGCCAACCTTATCCAAAAAAGGAAGAAAAAACTCAAATCCACACACTTAGAAATGAAAAGGGTGAAATCACAATGGTTCCTGCAGAAATCCAGAAGATCATCTCTACTACTTCGAGAACCTGTTTTCTAATAAGGTGGAAAATGCAGAAGAAGTGGACAGATTCCTAGATATATATAAATTACCAAAGCTGAATCAAGATATAAACTCCTAAATAAGTCAATAACAATCAATGAAATCAAACACATAATTAAAAACATACCAACAAAGAAAAGCCAAGGCCCTGATAGATTCATTGCTGAATTCTATAAGAAATTTAGAGAATATCTAATACCACTACTTCTCAAACTCTCTAGTGAAATTGAAAGGGAAGCAATACTCCTAAATTCATTCCTGCTATCAAAATTATAGAAGGACCCAACCAAGAAAGAGAACTACAGGCCAATCTCTTAATGAACATAGATACAAAAATTCTCTATAAGATCCTGGCAAACATCATGCAGCAAATCATCAAGATGATTATACATCATGACCAAGTGGGATACATCCCAGGGATTCAGGGATGGTTCAACACACATAAATCAATAAATGTAATACATGATATTAATAAAGCCAATGACAACAGTAATATGATCATCTAAATAGATGCAGGAAAAGCTTTTGAAAAAAGCAATTAATGATAAAAAAGACCCTGCAGAAAATTGGAATAGATGGTCTTTATCTCAATCTGATAAAAGCCATCTATGACAAACCAACAGCCAACATTATACTAAATGGATAAAAACTGAGACCTTTTACTCTAAAATCAGGAACAAGATAAGGATGTCCACTGTCTCCATTTTTACTCAATGTAGTCCTGCAAAATTTAGCCAGAGCAATTAAAAAAGATAAAGAAATAAAAGGAATAATGATAGGAAAGGAAGAAGTTAAACTATTATTTGCATATGACATAATATTCTATATAAATGATCCCAAAAATCCTACTAGATTTAATAAACAAATTCAGTAGTATTGCTGGATGCAAAGTCCACACTCAAAAATCAGTGGCCTTCCTGTACATGAATAACAAACTTACTTAAAGAGAAATTAGGGAATCACCACCTTTCACAATAGCATCCAAGAAATGAAATACCTAGGAATCAATCTAATGAAAGATATAAAAGATCTCTACACTGAAAAATACAGTACTCTCAAAAAGGAGATTGAAGAGGATATCAGAAAATGGAAAGATATCCCTTGCTCTTCAGTAGGAAGAACAAATATAGTGAAAATGGCCATACTTTCACAATTGTTATACAGATTTAATGCAATTCTCATCAAAATTCCAACAGTGTATCTCCAAGAATTAGAGAAAATAACCCTAAAATTCATTTGGAACCAGAAGAGAACTAGAATAGCCAAGGCAATTCTGGACGACAAAGACAAGGCAGGGGCAACCAAAATCCCTGACTTGAAATTAAAGCTATTGTGATTAAAACAGCATGGTATTGGGGGGGGGAACACCTAAATATCAATGCAATAAATTAGAAGATGCAGAAATAGCTCCAACATTCTTAGCCACTGTGGTAGATTTACAGTTGATGGTCAACTTGTAACACCTGGCTGAACTGAAACAGCATGGTTCTGGGTGTGAGAGGCCTATCTGAGTATTGTTACCAAAATAAAAAGAAGAACTGGAGAGGAAGAAGTGAAGCTATTAGGGAGCTGTTGATTCTCCTGGAGGAGCTTGTCACGCTGGCTTTCCTGATGAACTCGGGCGTTATTGTCAAAGGAGCTCAGGATCTTGTTTTGCTGGGAATGGCTGCAGTTCACTTTGGGAAAGCTGTGGTCCTTAGTTTGAGCATCAATTCCTGGCTCCAGAGGGAAAAATGATGCAGTATTCAATGTCCTAGAGAAGTCTGTCATGCTGGATTTTCTGATATGGACTCAGCTGTTCTCATCAGTAGAGGAGATCAAGACCTCATTGTCATTGAGGATGGCTGTGGTACCTTTGGGGGAGCTCAGGTTCTTACTTTGAACATTGCTTCCGGACTCCAGTGCAGATTGCTCAGCCTGCTAGCACAGATCCTTTATCTCACTGGCACAGACTTTCTAGCTTCTATCACTGAACTTTGGACCTCCCCAGTGCAAATCTATGAAACAGATTTGCATGATGCATTGTCATGGCCTTTAGTTCTTCAGCTAGACTCATGCAAGACATTGTCATGGGATCCAGGCCCAAAGCTGGATTCTTTAGGTTTTTACTATGGGACAGATTTCCTGCACTCTTTTTTTTTTTTGTCTTTTTTTTTTGAAACAGGGTCTTGCTATGCAGTTCAGGCTGGCCTTGAGCTCACTTTGTAGCCCAGGCTGGCCTCGAACACACAAAGATCCTCCTGGCTCAGTCTCTCTAGTGCCGGGATTACAGGTTTGTGCCACCACACCTGGCTTCCTGCAATCTTTTGAACTTGGCTCTTCAGCTGACTATTATAAAATAATCCTATAAATTATGTATCCTGTATTAAATTGTTCCCGTTGCAAACTCTGACCACAACAGCCACATTATCTTTGACATAGGTGCCACATACATTCAGTGGAGGAAAGAAAACCTCTTTAATACATTTTGCCTAGAAAATTGGCTCTGCCCATAATGAAGGTTAAAATTAGGCCCATATCATTCAACATGCACTAAATTCAAAATGGATCAAAGATCTAAATGTTAAAACAGAAACATTAAATCTGCTGAAAGATAGAATAGGTAAAACTCTTGAAGACACGTATAGGCAAAGACTTTATAAATAAAACCACAATCACAGAGATTATTACAAAGAATCAACAACTGAGATCTCATGTTATTAAAAAGGTTTTTCACAGCAAGTGAAACCACCAACAGAGTAAAGACACAACCCACAATGTGGGGAAAAATGTTTGCCAGCTGTTCTTCACAAAAAGGACTACTACTGAGAATATATAAAGAACACAAGGGTGAACCTCAGGAGCTTAGAAGCATCAGTGAGCTGCTTGGGAGAGGAGAAACTCTGTCCCTGGTACCCCCACCATCGTGGGAGCAACAGGGAGCCTTAATGAGCCTTAGGAGCTTCAATGAGATGTTCAGAAGGGGAGAGACCCCACGCCCGCCCCACACTATTGCAGGAGCAATGGTGAACCTCAGGAACTCCAGTGAACTGCTCAGAAAGGGAGAAACTCCAACCCCCCAACACTGCAGAAGTAACTCTGAGTATTGGGAACCTCAATGAGTCAAGCAGGGTGAGAGAAACCCCATCAACCGCCCCTCTACCATACAGGAAGCATCAGTCTGGAGGAACCCTGGTGCATGGCCCATAGTACTACACTGTGGGTCAGACAGCCAACGTGGGAAGGGCTTGGAATATGGCAACCATCTTATCTGGAGGAACCCCAGGTAAATCCATTCTAACAAGAGGAAACACTGTGCATACAAACTCCTAATTTATGATTCATTCTGTTATATAAATATAGACTTGGCTTCTGTGGTCTAAAGTACAAAATCAATGGTTACACATTTGGTGAGTTTTTAAGTTGTGCTTATTACTAATTGTACTACTGTAGCTAGGATGTCGTATCTGTTGTAGTCAATTGTTATTCTTTGTGTAACAATATTGGGAAGCCCTGGGGTACTAACCTCACCATAGCCCTTTACCAAAAGATTGGGGACTAAGCCAAACAGAAACCAACATCTCACTCTGAATTAATTGGGAATGTAGGATCTTGTGACAGACACAATCAAGAATCTCCTAGACACAGAATATATCCTTGAAATACAAACTATTCTTGGAGAAGCCTTGATATTAGTGATATAGCTACCTAGTACCAAAACTCACAAGGATCACTACAGAAAACAATTTAAATTTTAAGTTGAAAATCAGATTTTTGTCTTCATTGTTGTTATTTTGTTATTGTATTTTCTCTTTAAAATAAAAAAACTTTAAAAAATAAAATAAATAGGAAATGTCAAAACAAAGGACAGAAATGAAATCTCAGGCATACAGGCCAACCAGAACAAGTCCAGGAGACATCAACATAGAAGAAATTGGAAGTCACACACCCGAAATTTCTGAAATGATAGCACCTGAAGTAATGAAACAACTCCATCAGGTATAAAAGAAATCAGATCAGAAATAATCCCTCAGGTAATAAACAGAAATGACAACCATAATGAAAGAATTGCTCATCATATCTAAAGAAGACATAGATTAAAAAATAGAGGAACATAAAAATGATGGAAATATTGAATGAACAATACAGGAAATAAGTGCATGAAACAGTTTCACAGAGATATATAGGAAATTAAGAATTCCACTGAAAGCAGGCAAAACCACTTGAATGAAACTGAAGATAGACTTTGAAACCTTGAAGATAGCATTGCAGCTAGAGATCATGAAAGGAAGGATCCCTGGAAATAACAATTAAACAGCTGTAAGATGATGCAAAAAAATATAAGACTGGTAGCTGTCAATGGAAAAGCAAGAGTCAATACAAATGACATGAAGAGTATTTGAAGAAGTAATAGCACAAAATTACCCAAACATAGTAAGAGTGACATACAGTAAGTGATGCATATAGAACTCCATAGCCATAACCAAAATGAACCCACACCCAGACAAGATCCCAGAAATTCAGCACAAGAACAGAATATTAAAAACTCTTAGAGAAAAGAAAAGATTACCTATAAAGGAAAGTCCATCAGAATCATTGAGGATTTCTTAACACAAACCATCCAGATAAGAAGAGCTGGGAGTGAAGTATTTCAGATCCTGAAAGAAAACAACTTCCAACCCAGACTGATGTACCCTGCAAAACTATCTTTCAAAATCAATGGAGAAATAAGATACTTTCATGACAAAAACAGAAGAAATTCATGACCATCAAACCAACCCCACAAAGAGTACTGAAATATGTTCTACAGAGATAAAAATGACCACAATTCCAAGACCAACAACAGACAGAAATGACCAAGCAAGGCAAGCAAACAGAGGGGAAAAGTAGGGGACCAACAGCAGGAAAATAACACGACAAAGATAAGCCAATACATATCAGCTGTAACTATCGATGTAAATGGTCTCAAATCACCAATCAAAAGAAATAGACTAGCAGACCGGATCAAGAAACAAAATCCAACAATATGAAATATATTTAACTCAAAAGGAAATTCATAGACTGAAAGTCAAGGATGGAAAACAATATTTCATGTGACAGTAACCTAGAACAAAAGCAGCATAGCTATTCTGTTTGCAGACAATGTAAACTTCAAACCAAGAAGGATCAAAAGAGATAAAGAAGATCACAATATACTTGTTAGGGGAAACTGCAAGAGGATGCAATAACAATCATAAATATATATCACCAAATATGGGAACACTCAATTATATAAGAAAAAATTTAATAGACATGAAAAATCAAATAAGCAATAACACAATTATATCAGGCGACTTTAACACCCCACTGTCACAAAGAGATAGATCAACTGGACAAAAAATCAAGAAATAACAGAACGAAACCAAACTTGTGAACAAATAGACTTAGTAGAGCTTTATGGTATTCCACCCAACATCAAAATACACCTTCTTCTCAGCTGCACATAAGACATTCTCTAAAATAGACCATATACTAACTAGCACATAGAAGATGCTTAAGTAAATGCGAGGAATTGAAATTATCCCATGCATATTATCTGTCCATAGTGCAATGAAATTGGAAACAATTGACAAAAGAAATGGCAAAAACTCCATAAACACATGGAAATTAAATAACTCCCTCCCGAACAACCAATGGGCCACAAATGATATTAAAGAAATTAAACAATATTTACAATCAAACAAAAATGTAGATATGATCTACCAGAATCTGTGGAACACAATGGCAACAGTCGTTCATGAGAAATTTATGGCAATGAATTCTCACATCAAGGAAACAGAACAAGCACAAATAAACAACTTTATGCTGCACCTCAAGCTTCTAGGAAAAAGAAGAGCAAGTCAAACCCAAAGCCCAAAGAAAGGAGGAAATTATAAAGATCGAGGAAGAAATTAATGTAATGGAGACTAAGAAAATAATACAAAAAATTAATGAACTGAGTTGTTTTGAAAGAATAAATAAAATTGATAATACTCTAGCCAACTTTATAAAAACAGGAAAGAAAAATTCAAATTAATGCAATAGGAATGAAAAGGGTGAAACCATTACAGATCCTGTGTAAAATCAAAAGGTCATCAACACCTATTTCAAAAATGTTTACTATCATAGGATGGAAAACACAGAATGGACATTTTCCTAGATACATATGAATTACCAAAGCTGAATCCATAGGACATAAAAATCCTGAATAACCCAATATCAGTCAATGAAATTGAAAATGTAATTAAAAACTTACTAACAAAGAAAAGTTCAGGTCCTGATGAATTCATAGCTGAATTCTACAAGAAATTTAGAGATTTAATGCCAATACTTCTAAAGTCTTCAATGACATTAAAGGGGAAGCACTTCTTCCTAACTCATTCCTGGAGGCAAATATTACCCTGATACCAAAACCAGAGAAAGACTCAACCAAAAAAGAAAACTACAGACGAATCTCCCAATGAATATAGATACAAAAATACTCAATAAAATACTACCAAAAATGGAGCAAATCAAGTAGATTATACATCATGACCAAATGCGATTTATCTCAGGATGCAGGCAAACCAATTTCTCCAGCAGCATTTATTAAAGAGGCTATTGTTCTTCCAGTGAGTTTGTTTGGCTTCTTTATCAGAGATTAGGTGGCTGAATGTATTTGTGTTTGTGTCTGTGTCTTCCAGTCTGTTCCATTGAACTGTTTTTTAGCCAGTACCAGGTTGATTTTATTATAGTAGCTTTGTAGTATAATTTCAGGTCAGGGATTGTAATTCCACCTGATTTTTCCCTGTTGCCCAGGGTTGCTTTTGCTATTCTGAGTCTCTTCTGGTTCCAGATGAATTTTAGGAATGTTTTCTCTAGATCTGTGAGGTATGCTAATGGTAGTTTAATGGGAATTGCATTGAATCTGTACAACAACTTTGGGAGTATGGCCATTTTCACGATGTTGGTTCTTCCTATGCATTAGCAAAGAATATTTTTCCATTTATTGAAATCCTCTTTGATCTTTTCTTTCAGAGTACTGTAGTTTTCATTGAAAAGATCTTTTACTTATTTTGTTAGATTGGTTCCTAAATATTTCAATTTCTTGGATGCTACTGTGAAAGGTATGGTTTCTTTAATTTCTCTCTCAGTCTGTTTGTTGTTTGTGTATAGGAATGCTGTTGAGTTTTGGGTATTGACTTTGTATTCAGCTACTCTGCTGAATTTGTCAATTAATTGAAAGAGTCTTCTTGTGGAGTTTTTGGGGTCTTCCGTGTAAAGTATCATGTCATCTGCAAATAGTGATAGTTTTATTCTTCCTTTCCTATCCTTATTCCTTTTATTTCTCTCTCCTGTCTAATTGCTCTGGCTGATGCTTCCAGCACTATATTGAACAGGAGTGGTGACAACAGACATCCTTGTCTTGTTCCGCATTTTAAAGTAAAAGTTTTCAGTTTTTGGCCATTTAGTATGATGTTGGCTGTTGGTTTGTCATAGATGGCTTTGATCAGGTTGAGGTAAAGACCATCTATTCCTATTTTCTGTAGAGTTTTTATCATGAATGCATGCTGGACTTTGTGGAAAGCTTTTTGTGCATCTGTTGAGATGATCATATGTTTTTTGTCTTTGGCTCTATTGACATGGTGTATAACATTGATTTGTGAATATTGAACAATCCCTGCATTCCTGGAATGAATCCAACTTGATCATGGTGTATGATTTTCTTGATGATTTGCTGCATTCTATTTGCTAGTATTTTATTGAGTATCTTTGCATCTATATTCATTAGGGAGATTCATCTGTAGTTCTCTTCCTTGGTTAGGTCTTTCTCTCACTTTTGTATCAAGATAATAGTTGCCTCCAGAAATGAGTTAGCTTCCTTTTCAATTTCATTGAAGAGTTTGAGGAGTGTTGGTATTAAATCTCTGAATTTCTTGTAAAATTGTGTTGTGAATCCATCAGGGCCTGGGCTTTTCTTTGTCAGTAAGTTTGTAATCACATTTTCAATCTCATTAATTGATATTGGGTTGTTCAGGATTTTTATATCTTCTTGACTCAGCCTTGGTAATTCGTACATATCTAGGAATCTGTCCATTTCTTCTGAGTTTTCTATCCTGTGGGAGTAAAGATTTTCAAAGTAGGTATTAATGATCTTCTGAATTTCCGTAGAATCTGTAGCAATTTCATCCTTTTCATTCCTTATTGCATGAGTTTCTTGCCTTTCTTTTTGATATGGTTGGCTAGGAATTTATTAGTTTTATTTATGCTTTCAAAGAACCAATTCTTTGATTCATTTATTTTTTGTAGGGTTTTCTTTATATCAATTGCATTAATTTCTGCCCTGATCTTTATAATCTCCTCCCTTCCTTGGGCTTTGGGCTTGACTTATTCTTCTTTTTCTAAAAGTTTGTGGTACAGAATTAGGCTATTTATTTGTTCTTTTTCTGTTTTCCTTATGTGTGAGTTCACTGCTATAAATTTCCTTCTGAGGACTGCTTTCATTGCATCCAAAAGATTCCAAAGTTGTAGCTACATTTTTGTGTGTTTGTAGGTATTTTTAAATTTTTTCTTTAATTTCTTCTGCGACCCATTTGTTGTTCAGGAGGTTGTTGTTTAATTTCTAGGTGTTTATGGAGTTTTTGGAGTTTCTTCTGTCATTAATTTCTAGTTTCACTGCACTGTGGTCAGATAATATGCACGGGATAATTTCAGTTCTCTTGCATTTAGGTAGGTATGCTCTGTGGGCTAGAATGTGGTTTATTTTAGAGAAACTCCCATGTGCGGCTGAGAAAAATGTGTATTCTGATGTTGTAGGGTGGAGCATTCTGTATATATCTACTAGTCCATTTGTTCACAGCTTTGATTCAGATCTGTTATTTCTTTGTTGATTTTTTGTCCAGTTGACCTATCTCTTTGTGTCAAAGGGGTGTTACAACCCCTATTACAATAGTGTTATTAATTATACAGGTTTTTATGTCTGTTAAGATTTGTCCTATGTGGTTTGGTGCTCCACTATTTGGTGCACACATGTTTAGGATTGTTATCTCACCCTCTTGCAATTTTCCCCTAACAAGTGTGTAGTGACCTTCTTTATCTCTTTTGCTTGTTCTCAGTTTGACGTTTACATTGTCTACAAACATACTAGCTACACCTGCTTTTTCCAGGTTCCTGTTTCATGGAGCATTATTTTCCATCCTTTGACTTTTAGACTGTGGATTTCCTTTTGATTAAAATGTGTTTCCTGTATACAGCATATCATTGGATTTTTCTTAATCCACTCTGCCAGTCTGTTTCTTTCGACTGGTGAATTGAAGGCATTTCCATTTGTGGTTATAACCGATGTGTGTTAGCTTATCTTTGTCATGTTATTTACTTGCTGTTGGTTTCTTACTTTTTCTACCTGTTTAATTGCTTGCTCTTCTTGAGAGTTCCTTTCTATTATTGTTCTTAAAATTGCAGTCATTTTCTTTTCTGTCTAGAATGTCTTTTAGTATTTTTTGTAAAGGTGGTTTGGCACTCATGAAGTTCTTCAGTTGCTCTTTGTTGTGGAAATATTTTATTTTTCTGTTAAATTTGAAGGATGGTTTGGCAGGATACATCAATGTTGGTTGGAAGCTATTTTGTCTTAGGAGCTCCAAGCTCTTCTCGAATGGATGGTTTGTGTTGAGAAGTCTGCTGTGAGTCTGATGGGCTTTCCTTTATAGGTGATAGCCTCTTTAATAAATGATGCTGGAAAAAACTGGCTTTCCACATGCTGAAGACTAAAACAAGACTCATGTCCATCACCATGCACTAAAGTAAAAAGAGATTAAAGATATAAATATTAAAACAGAAACACCAAATTTACTGAGAGAGAAAGTAGGTAGAAATCTTGACATAGGAATAGGCATGATCAAAACCCAAACTGCATTGGAAATACTTTAAAGAATTAACAACTAGGATCTCATCTGATTAAAAAGTTTTTGCACATCAAAAGAAACCACCAATAGAGTAAAAAGAAAACCCACAAATTGGGAAAAATTTTAGCCAACAGTCCCTCAGACAGAGGACTCCTGTCTGGAACATATGAAAAATTTTTAAAAATCAGGCCCCACAAATTCAAAGACCAAATCCAAAAATGGGCATGAAGAAATCCAAGTGGAAAATAAATATAAGAAAAATGTTCAACATCATTAGTCATTCAAGAAATGCAAATTAAAACAAGACAGATTCCATCTCACCCCAGTAAGAATGGCTATCATCAAGAAATCAACCAATAACAAATGCTGGCAAGCATTTGTGGGAAAAAGGAACCCTTCTCCACTGTTGATGGGCGTGCAGACTGGTGCAACCACTGTGGGAATCAGTGTGGAGACTGTTTAAAAAACTAGGGTTCCATTTGACCCAGCCTTCCTCTTCTGATTATTTTCCCAGAAGAATTAAAAACATCATACCACATCTATATGTGTGCACCCATGTTTATAGCAACGCAATTTGTAGCTGGATCTTGGAAACAACCCAAATGTCCATTAACCAAAGAATGAATAAAACAGATGTGGTGTTTTTATACAATGGGATAATACTCAGCCATAAGGAGGGATAAATTGAAGACCTTTATAGGTAAGTGGATGCAACTTGAGAACATACTCATAAGTGAAATAAACCAGACTCACATGCGTAAACATTGTATTTTTTCCTTACTGTAAGAAGCTGAGAGAGTAAATAAGATCCAAAATGCACAATAGATATTGTAAAATGGAAGAAACTGTTCAAAGGAAAGAGAAACTGGGATAGGGAAATGGAGAGAAGAAGAAAGGGTGAAAATAATTACATCTATATGATAGTTAAGATCATTATACTATTAATTTATCTTAGTTCATTGAAAAGAAAGTTTTATGCTACTATTTTTGGACAATTAAATGCCTATCTATAGCTTGTACTCTGAGTAACTAATTTGAGGATAATAATATGCAGCAGTTAATTTGCAGTTAACCATTGTTATTCTCCTATTACTTTCTCATGAATTTTTGTTTTCCTTTTTTTTTCTTTAAAATAAAATTTAAAAAAAGGAACATTGTTGAACCAAAGGAACACTGATAGAACAATACAGCACAAGCAGAAGTATGACAGACTGTCACTAAATTGTTCACAGATTTTCTTCATTTTTATTTTCTCCTCAATGAAAAGGTTATACTGCTTTACTCTGCCCCGATCTCTTTAATTTACATATGGCTTCCATGGTTAATCTCACTGCAGCTTTGTTTCTGACATTTACAATGTTTATCCTTTGTCACGAGTTGGGGGAGTACAACCCCTCCATCAGCACACTGGACTCAGGATTAGCTCCCTCCTATGGCTGAGGGGTAGACATGCATGATATTTACATTCCCAGTTACTCATAACAAAAATATGAAAGATCAAAGGGACTGAAGGAAATGACCCCCAGTGATACAATTCTAGAGCATCATTTCTCTGAGTACATGGTATACTTGGGGGCAGGGAAGCACGACAGTGCCTGTATTCCCTCCATATGGTTTTGAGAGTCCTTGTTTAGATAGGGTGGGGAAAAAGTTCTTATTTGTGGGCAGTGCAGTGGGTCAATGTTGGCATTACAAGAGAAGGCAGAATTGCCTAGCAGAGATTTCAGAACTGAGGTAATTAGATAGAAGGCAAAGACCCAGAGGAGAGATCACTGGGGAGATCTGAAAAGCCAGGATAAAACATGAAAGAAGGCTATTTTTAGGAACATGAGATCTGATAGCAGGACAACAGATCTAGGCATCTGGAAATAGTCATTAGAAAAGGCTTGAAAGCAAAAAGTGTTCAGCAAAATTATGGTTTTGTAATGATTGTCAAGACATGTACGACTTTTTTTAAAAATCTGGGCAGTCAGATGCTCCTGAGCTATCCGCAAAGCCCATAAAAAGCATCTGTCCCTTTTTGGAGAAAGGTTGCACCTCTAATGGGATGAGAAGTCATCAGATCATGAACATCATGTTACACTGACCTTTTAAAATGCCATAGCTGAAAGTTAAGAGGAGCAAAGGATCATATGGTGGACTCTGGGGTGCTTGTTGTACACTGATTCCTGGACTAGGAAACGGTTATAAGATAGCTCACCTCAAATAATTTAACTATACATTGGGATTAGTTGATCTTTTCTATACATTTCATAATAGGACAGTAAGGACAAAACATAGCCAAGAGCTATGTCTCGTTAGTTTGGCAGAGTAAATACGATGTAACAGTTAAGATCAAGTTAAGGTTTTGGAGGTCCAATTTCAGCACCGTCACTTACTGATTTGCCCCTTAGACAAACTGTTTAACCTCTCTCCCCTCAGCTTTTGTTATCTGTGAAGTAGAGGTCAATAATGTTGGGGAAATAGGTTCAGGGCAAAATGTACAGGCCATCTCTTTAGTCTTCCTGGACTTCTTGCATGGAGATCTGATTTATTAACTCAAACACTGGAGATTTCCACAATCTGAACCTCTTTAGTATGAAGGAAATGTGACGTTTGTCTCTGCGGCTCATGACTTGTTGCTGTTCTCCCCTTTTTGTTTTTGCTTTTTAATGTTGTTATCTAATACTGTAAAGCTGGGAGGATGAATTGGGTCTCCACCCTGCCCTAGAGCAGGAGGGTGTAGGCTGCTGCTGTCTGCAATGGACTTAGCACCAGGCAGGACTAGCTAGCATGGAACAACTTCCATGGACTCAACACTTTGATCCTGTGGAAGGAGATAGGAATTGGCAATGTAGAAATCAAAGTATTTCTCTGGCCAGATTAATAGCATAGAAATATTTTATACCTACCATACTTTCTTTTTATTGGCTTTCTGAGACAGGGTTTCACTGTATAGCCCAGGCTGGCTGCAACCTTGGCAAACCACCTGCCTCAGCCTCCAGAGTGCTAGGATTACAGGAGTACACCACCACATCCACCTATTTACCATATCTTTAAAACAATTTTTTTCTTTGAATCTTGATAATTAATATGACTCATGGTTGTCTTTAGAAAGAAACATTTAGGGGCTGGGGATATAGCTCAGTGGAATAAGCGCTTGCCTAGCAAGCGCAGGGTCCTGAGTTCAATCCCCAGTACCACACACACAAAAAAAGAAAGAAACATTTAATGAGATTCAACTGAGGGAAATTCCCAGAATTTGGGCCTTCCATGTTTCTCCAGGTGAAAAGGGATTCAGTGAGACCCTCTTGGGCCTCACCAGACCCCATATCTGCTGGCATCTTCATCTTGAACTTTCCATTGTTTAGAACTGTGAGAAATGAATTTCTGTTGTTTATTAGTCATCTGGTTTATAATATTTTATAGCAGCAACACAAGTATAGGATCATCATGATACTAAAATTAGTTGGTAAACATGTATATGAAAAAATGGGATATATAAATAAAGTATCTTCCATAGGATGGAAATGGAAAAATAGTAACTTTACAATGGAGAAATCACCAGATAGCAATTAATTACACAAAGTTAACATCACCAGTAATGTGACAAATCAACAACATATACCTCCTGATATTATAGGAGAAGGCTACAACATCACTTCTGTGGATTTTTTAAAAAAACATACAACTTGAACTTAACCCAAATGGAAAGACATTCTATAAAGTACTGGACATTGTTTTTTTTTGGTCTTTTTGGGATAGCGTCTCACTATGCAGGTCAGGCTGGCCTTGAGCTTACTTTGTAGCCCAGGCTGGTCTCAAACTCGCAGTGATCCTCCTGCCTCAGCCTCCCGAGTGCTGGGATTACAAGAGTGCACCACCGTGCCTAGCAAGGACAGAGCTTCTCAATAGTATCAAGGCCTGAAGACGATGAAAGACTGAAGAACTCTCTCAGACTGGAGGGTACTGAAGAGACGTGAAAACTAAGTGCAATGTATGATGCTGATTTGATCCTGGTCCAGAAAAATAATATTGGTGAGATAATTAGAAACATTTGAAGGTCAGTAGATTACTTAATAGCTTTATGTCAGTATTAATCTGCTGGGTTTGGTAATTGACCTGTGGCTATATGTGAGCGTGTGGGGGAACTGTGGAAAGGGAATACAGGAATTATCTGTACTAGTTATCTTAAGCCTTCTGCTATTTAAAATTCAAAATAATAATTAATAACAATGATTATGATTATTTATTATAATTATTATTATTTTGCAGTACAGGGGATTGAGCCCTGGGTCTTTCAGTTGAGCTACATCCATACTCCTTTATTATTATTGTTATTTATTTTGAGACAAGATCTCACTAAGTTGCCCTAGCTGTGCCAAACTTTTGATCCTCCTGCCTCAGCCTTCTAGAGCTCTGGGACTAGGAGAATGCACAACCCAGCTATATAATAATCTTAAAAATAAAATGAGAGAGCTTAGCACTGATATGAAATAATATCCAAAATATATTAACTCTATTATTAAGAGAAAAAACAAGAGGAACCAATCATGATGGCACACACTTGTAGTCCCAACAGTTGGGAGGCTGAGGCAGGACGATCGTGAGTTCAAGACCAACTTGAGCTACATAGTGAGACTGTCTCAAAGGAAAGAGCACATGTAATAATGTGTTATTTTTTGTATACGATGAGGTGATATATAAATAGGCTCATGTGCTTGAATTTACATAGGCTGTCTTGAAAAAATGTATTTGATTATAGTGATTCCTTCCTAGGAACCTGACAGTATGGGTGGGGAGCAAGATTGTTTATAAAATACATTTTTGGTGTCACGAAGTTGTTTTGTCTTGTTTTTGAGACAGGGTCTTTTTAGGCAGTTCAGGCTACCCTTGAACTCACTACGTAGACCAGGCTATCCTGAAACTCAAGAGTGAGCCTCCTGCCTCAGCCTCCTGAGTACTGAGATTACAGGCATGTGCTACAGTGCCTAGCTCACTTGACATTTTTAAAAAATAATATGCCTGTATTATCAAGTATCATTACACTACCAAGACCTATTTGCCTAGAGAAATCCAGATTCATTTTACCAAAGCTTCTGAGAGCTAGATATGACTTTTCTAGCCACTCTCTCCTCTGCCCACTCTTCCTGTCTCTCCAAGCTAACATGTGCCAGTATGATTAAATTTCATCCAAACCCAAAGTCCATGGAAACTGAAGATTAAAAGTCCAAGAAAGAGGAGAAGAGGAGCAAAGAATGTTGATTGATTGATGGTTATGTGGGACTCCTTAGGTTACTCTGATTTCTACTTCATGCTTCATGAATGCTTAAAAATGAAATTAATATCTCAATTCTGCCATTAGAGCAAGAGTTTTATTACCACAACAAGATAAGAAGTCTCTTTTAGTGCTAGGCAAGGTATGTATAACTAGGGCTAAGACAAAATATAAAACTGTGTCTTAAATCTTGCTCGTAGGACGGAAGCCTTTTGAGAAAAGTTTGATACAGAGATTAAAAACTTCCAAATGTGTCAAAATGGGACATCAACTAGACAGTGTCAAGATGTAGACAAATCTCCCCATCAAAAAACATACTAATAAAACTGGACACAATTATCAAAAACAACCATTTCATGGTTCTGGAGATCAACCAAAGGCAAACAACAGATTGAGTGATGTTTATTGAAAACAGTACTGCTAGAACTTTGGGTGAAAACAAGAGTTTGCAGTCTTCTTGCTGAGAGATCTGTTTTTATCCCACTCTCACTGACTGGCTTGGATCCTTGCTTTAGTAGAAATGGAAATTAAAACTGAAGACACCTTTACAGGTGTGATGGCTTATACATTGTGTCAACGTGGGGAGTCTAGAGGTTTGGCTGAGTGACTCAGCAGGAAGCCAGGGTGCTTGCTTTGTATACATCCTGAGCCTGTGGAAGAGGAGGGCGTGGAGATTGTGTGAGAGGTACATGCCCCCTGGGTCGGGGGAGGCTGTTTACAAGGTGAGGGAGAGAAAGAGGCTGCTTGCTGCCATTCCTCCCTTTGGTTTTCTGCTTTGGCTGTGCTCTGCTGCCATGAAGTTTGCCCTCTGCCATGTACCACTCTGCCTCAGAATCAGCCAAGTATGGACTGAAACCTCCACAAATTGTAAGCTAAATAAACCTTTCCTTCCTTCATTTTAGGTGTTGGGTATTTTGTCTCAGCAACGAGAGAAAAGTAACCAAGACAACAGGAAAAAGTTTTAATTGGAAAATTAAAGCCAGGGATATAGCTCAGTGGCATAGCACCTGCCTGGAAAATTAGGGTCAGAGATATAGCTCAGTGGAAAAGCACCTTGCCTGGCAAGCGCAAGTCCTGAGTTCAATGGTCCCCAAAAAATAAAAAAAGGAAAATTAGAGGGAATATAGAAAAGGAGTTCAGCTTCGATAGCTGGAGGGGACACACTGTGATACAGGGGTTCAAACTGGCCCACCTGCAAAGGTGGGAGGACAGTTTTTAAAGATTAACTCATGGGCTGGGGTCTACTTGACATTATCTCAGTCCTAGCATCATATATCTCTGGAATCTTTATGGCTGAGGGGTGTTTTCTGCCCCAGGAAAGTATTGTGTCTGTCCAAGGTGGTTTTAGCCAAAGGTGAGCCCCACCTTTCCTGAAATCCAGGTGATCACAGGTTTTCTAAGTACTGAGAGCTGACCAATTGTACCACTGGAGCTTCATCGCAGGTTTTAGACAATGGCTGGAGGCTTCTAGATGTAGCCAAATGTCCTTGTAAACCTATCTTGGTATTCTCAGTCTGAAGGGGGATGAGATCCTGTACATTGAGGGCTAGTCAACCCTGACTGGCCAGTTCTTAGACAGACACTCCCTAAATGATTAATATAGCCCTATGCAGAGCTAAGAAAGGATCTGACCCAAGAGTTATGGTAACAAAAGGTACAAAATGAAAGTCATTTTGTTCTGTCTTTAGTTATCTTTTGGGAATCTGTAGGTCCAACTGAAGAGTCATGGTTCATAGCAAAACTGGCTTTGAAACCTCTGGTTGTCCCAGCAGTGGAGGGTGAAAGTTTTACTGGCTCAAAGTGTTTAACACAACCCCTGCCCAGATCAATGGTTAACCACTAAGTTATGAGGACACTGAGTTGTCCCTTAGTGATTCAGACTAAAAATAAAAAGAAGAAAAAAAAAAGAAAAAAACACAAGGATTAACACTAGAACCAAAGAGGGACATATTTTAAGAATAAAAGGGTCACTACCACAAGAGATACAGTGATTGTAATTATGTATGTACCCAACAATACAGAACAAAATATATGAAAAAAAGGACAGAATCAAAACAAGAAACTAGCTAGAAAATAAGAAAGGATATAAAAGAACCTGACGGGTGTAGAGCACACTTTTCAATAAGAGCAGAATATACATCCTTCCAAGTACACTTAAGAGAATACTCTCCAGGATGAAAACAAAAACATTAAAACCCAGGTAAGGCAGGCACAGTGACACACACTGTAATTCAAGAACTTGGAAGACTAAGGTAGGAGGGTCAAGAGTTCCAGCCCAATCCAGGCTGCCAAGCAAGTTGAAGACCTTGTCTCAAGAAAAAAATAATAGGATGGAAAAAATAAACCTAAATAAATGTGAAAAGATGGAAATTACATAAAGAAAGTTTTCTAACCGCAATGGAATTAAATTAGAAATAAAAAGTATGAAATTTAAGAATTCCAAAAATATTTGGAAACTAAACAACATCCTTGTAAATACTTTTACTCATCTGTCAAAGAAGAAATCACAAGCCGGATATGGTGGCACACATCTGTAATGCCAGCCTTTGGGAGGCTGAGTCAGGAGGATTGCCATGAGTTTAAGGTCAGCCTGAACTGCATAGTGAAACCTTGTGTCAAAAACACAAATAAAAAAATTTTAGAAAGAAGAAAGAAACCACATAGGAAAAGTTTTCTGAAAGGTCACTGTACCTGTAAATTTTGCAGGCTCAGCAAGTTTAAGTAACTTTCCTCTTGGTTTGCTTTACCTTACAGCCAGCACCTCGGACACCAGCTTACAGTTGTTGGGTTTTTTTTTTTTCCCAGTCTTTTTGAGACAGGGTCTCGTTGTGCAGTTCAGGCTGGCCTTGAGCTCACTTTGTAGCCCAGGCTGGCCTTGAACTCGCAGCGATTCTCCTGCCTCCACCTCCCAACTGTTGAGATTATAGATCTGTGCTACCATGGCAGGCTTATGGTTATGGTTTTAATATGTGTTCTCCCAAAATTCTGGGGTCTAAATCCTAACTCTCAGTGTTGTAGTATTAGGAGTTTGAGTCTTTGAGAGGTGATTAGGAGTTCAGTTTTCAGAGGTGATGAGGGTGGAACCCTCATGGACAGGATTAGAGCCTTTGTAAGAGGAAACATCAGAGCTTGTTCTCTCTGCTCTTGCAGGGCAGGATACAAGGTAAAGAGGGCTACTTGCAAACCACGAAGCAAGCCCTCATCAAACACCAGATGTGCTGCCACTTATGTTTCGGACTTCCCAGTTTCCAGAACTGTGAAAACTAAATGTTCGTTATTTAAACCACTTAGTTTTGGTATTTTTCTTATAGCAACCTAAACACACTAAAGCTGGGCATGGCAACACGTACTTGTAATCCCAGCATCTTAGGAGGCTAAGGCAAGAGAATCACAAGTTTGAGCCCAGTCTGGGCAATTCAGTGACTTAGTGAGATCCTGCTTCAAAATAAAAGCTAAAAAAAAAAAAAAAAAAAAAAAAAAAAAAGCTGGGATGTAGCTCATTGCAATGGCCTTGAGTTAAAAATATTTTTTAAATCCACTAGGAGGGTCAGAACTCAATGTCTGAGTAAAAGGCTGAAACAAGATTGTTTCTCCCCCTATTCCTACCCCTATGTTATTAATGATACAAAAAGGCCATCTGAAGGGCTTAGAAATATCTGCTTTCTGTAGAAACTGGTTTTTTCCAGGAAGAAAGTTCAGGATGACAGAAAAGAATGTAATATCATGTTTAATTTAATGTTCCAATCTGCAATTCATAATATTATTTCATTACAGTCTTTAAAGTGCCTCATATCCAAGAGCGAATTATTATTTAACTAGGTGTTCAAACTATACTTCAGAAGGACTCATTCATAATACATCACAATATGTACAACATGAGAATTTGGGTCAGCAGGCGTTCCTTTGTCCTGCTTTTTGCCGCAGCCATGCCTCAGAGTCAGTCAGTGTCCTAAAGATTGACACTCTGTCCTCAGTCAGAAACAGAATCACAGGTCCACGTTAGGCACATGTACAGTGTCAGGACACAGCAGTTCTTGCCTCTTGCACCTTGATTTTCAAATGAAACAGAGTTACATGGTTTTAAAGGTACCATAGGTGCAGTGATGCACACTTGTAATTCCCACAATCTGAGAGGCTGAGGCAGGAGGACTGCAAGTTCAATCCCAGCCTGGAAAATTTAGCAACTTAGACAGATTCTGTCTTAAAATTTAAAAATAGAGCTGAGGTTGTAGCTGATTTAATTTTTGAAGGCCCTGGGCTCAGTTCACAGTATTGGAGGGAAAAATGTTTAAAGGTATAGGTACAGTTTCTTGCTCAGGGAATCATCTGTGTTCATCATCTGTGTCCAGCACCTTTATTTGCTGTCCTGGCCCTGAGATGCCTGTATAGGAGAGTGGGAAATAGAGAGAGAGAGAAAAGAGAGAAAAGAGAGAGGAGAGAGGGGAGAGAGAGAGAGAGAGAGAGAGAGAGAGAGAGAGAGAGAGAGAGA
>PVLD010021069.1:17661-32469 GCA_004027595.1 Dinomys branickii | reverse complement strand
CCGCCGGCCGGTTGCTGTTGCTCCAGTTCGCGCAGCGCTGGCTGCGGGGTGGGGTTCTGAGCGGGATCCCGGAGCGCTGCCCGGTTTGGTGCAGTTTGTCCCAGTAGCGCGTTCTCTGTCGGGTTCAGGAGCTGAAGCCGTTCTTCCCTCCACACTCGCTCTCTCGGCTGGTCGTCTTCTTCCCGGAAGTCCTTATTTCTGCCTTCATATTGTTATATTTCATTGTTTGGGTGGTAATCCTCTGGGAGGTTCTCTCTCTGCTGCCTACCCGGTCGCCATCTTCCCGGAAGTCTGCTGTGATCTTTAAAGTAGTTGCTCAGGATACAAGATATGGGCATAAATTGATACTAGCACATTGATACTAGCACAAATTTTCCTTTTTAATGAACTAAGAGACACTAATAGCATAACTGATATATTTTTTCCTTTTCCTACTGTCCTTTCCCCTTTCACCCATCTTAGTTGGTATTTCCTTTTGAAAAATTTCTTACCACTTCACAATATATATTGTACATTTTGACACTTTATTTACTCTTTCAGTTTCTCACACTAGGGAGACAATACTATGTTTACACATGTGAGTCTGCTTTATTTCACTTATGAGTATGGATGGTCTCAAGTTGCCTTCATTTCTCTATAAAAGTCTCAAGTTCATCATTTTTTATAGCTAAGTAGTATGCCATTGTATAAAAAGACCACATCTTTTTTATGCATTATTTGATTGATGGGCGTTTGGGTTGTTTGTAAGATTTAGTTATTACAAATTGTTCTGCTCTAAACACGGGTGCCTTTTTATTGCTATGATGTGGTGTTTTTAATTCTTCGGAGAAGATACCCAGAAGGGGAAGAGCTAGGTAGAATGGGAGCTCTAATCCCAGCTTTTTGAGAAATCTCCACAATGATTACCACAGTGATTGAACCAGTTTACACTCCAACAGTGGAGAAGGGTTCCTTTGTTCTCACAGACCCTCCAGCATTTGTTATTGGTTGATTTCTTGATGAGAGCCATTCTTTCTTAGGAGAGATGGAGTCTCAGTGTTGTTTTAATTTGCATCTCTTGAATGACTGTGATGAACATTATTTCATATATTTATTTGCCATTTTTACTTCTTCATCTGAGAAGTGTATATTCATCTCAGATGACCATTTTTTGATTGGGTCTTTTAATTTGAGGTGTTCGGGGTTTTTCCCATTCCTTATATATTCTAGATAGAAGTTCTTGGTCTGAGTGTCAAGTGACTAAAATAATTTTGCACTTTGTGGGTTGTCATTTCACTCTGTTGGTGATTTCTTTTGCTGTGCAAAAGGTTTTTAATAAGATGAGATACCAGTTGTTGATTCTTTGAAGTATTTCCCATGCAGTCTGGGTTTGTTTATGAACTCTCCACCTACACCCATGTCTTTAAGTTTTCTACCTAGTTTCTCTTTCAGTAGATTTAGTGTTTTGTTTAAATACTTAGATCTTTGATCCATTTTGACTTTAGTGCATGGTAATAACATGTGTCTAGGTCATTTATTAAAGAGCTATCTTTCTTCCAGTGACTATGTTTGGCCTCTTTGTCAAAGATGAAGTGGCTGAATGCATTTGCATCTGTGTCTGCATCTTTTAATCTGTTGCATTGGTCCTTCAGTCTGTTTTGTTTTGCCAGTACCATGCTGCTTTTATTACAGTAGATTTGTAGTATAATTTCAAGTCAGAGATTGTATAACACATTTTAATTTAATTTTATTCCTTTACCCCAGGCTCTCTCCTACATCCCTCTTTTGGCCCCCTTCCCTTTTGTTCTCTCTCTGTTTTCTTTGACCTTTTTAAAAATTTTGATCTTCAATTCATTTTTATTTTATATTTGTCATATAAGAGCAACTATGTGACATTTAAATTTATAAATCTGGATTATTTTCCTTAAAATTATAGCCTCAAGATACATCCATGTCTCTACAAATGAATCTGTTTATAATTCTTTTTGGCAGAGTTGTACCCCATTGCATATAAATAATGTATTTCCTGTATCCATTCATCTCTTCATGGACTTATACACCACTTCCAAGATTTATCTAATGTGAGTTGTGCTGCTAACAACATGCATATATAAACAGCATTGTCATATGATGTTTTTACCATTTGCAGGAAGATACTTAGTAGGGGAAGAGCTGCATCCAGTGGAATTTTTAGTCTTAGTTTTCTGAGGGCTCTCCATACTATTTCCATTGTGTGTTTCTTGTTTCACATTTCCACCCACAATGTAGAAGAATTCTTTTTCCCTCACAGACACATCAGCAATTGTTATTGTTTGATTTCTTGATGAGAGAATCATTTTCTTCTGGAGCAAGATGGAACCTCAGTGTTGCTTTCATTTACATTTCTCTAATGGACAAAATAAGTTCAACATTTTTTTCTGTAATTATTAATCATCTGTACTTTTGAGAAGTGTGTATTCATTTCAGTTACCCATTTTTTGGTTAGGTTTTTTATTTTAGAGATCTAATTTTTCTTTTTCTTCTTTACATGTTCTGGATATTAGTCCTTGGCCCAAAGGTGCAGCTGGCAAATTTTTTCTCTTATTTTGCTAGTTGCTTCCTCACTTTGTTGGCTGTTTCCTTTGCTGAGAAGATGCTTTGTAACTTGACTTAATCCCATTTGTTAGTTTTGTTGTTACTTTTTGTGCAACTGGGGCTCTCTTCAGAAAGTCCTTGACAATATTCCTGTCTCTAATAGTTTTACCTATTTTATCTTCTAGCAGTTTATGTATTCGTGTTTTAATCTTTAGATCTTTGATATATTTTGATTTTAGTTTAGAACATAGTGAGAATAATGGGTCTAGATTTAATCTTGTGTATGAGGATAGCCATACTGCTGAGTGCTGTTTGCTCAAGAGGCTATCCTTCTTCCAGTATATGGTTTTAGGCTCACTTGTCAAGGATCAGATAGCTGGATGTGCCTGGGGTTGTTTTAGGGTCCCATTCCATTGATCCATATGTCTGTTTTTGTGTCAGTAACTGCAGCTTTCATCCTTCTAGCTTCATAATATAACATGAGATCTGGGATAGTGATGCTTTCTATTTTGCTCTTGTTGCCTAGGATTCCTTTTCCTATTGTGGATCTCTTCTCATTTGATATGAATGTAGAATTTTCTCTAGCTCTATGAGGAATGCTATTGATATTTGGATTGGGATTGCATTAAATCTATGCATCAGTTTGAAACATGTAGTCATTTTACAAATATGGGTTCTGCCTATCAAGGCAGAGAGGACACTTTATGTTCTGATGTCCCCTTTGATCTTCTTTTTCAGTGTATTGTAGTTTTCATTATAGAGGTCTTCTAATTAGGTTAATATGTATTTAATTTTTCTTGATGCCATTGTGAATGCTAATAGTTTTCTAATTACTTTCTCAGTAAATTCATAATTGATGTAAAGGAATAATATTAAGTTTCTTGGTAGGTGCGTTCATCATAATACATTGTTCAATTTGGTTATTAATTGTGAGAGTGTTTGGGAATAATTTTTGGGGTCTTTTCTGTAGAGCACTGTGTGATCTGTGACAAATGGTAATTTGACCTCTTCCTTTTAATCAACTCCTCCATTTTCTTTCTTTTGCATGGTGCTCTGACTAATGTTCAAAACACTGCAATGAACAGGCGTGGCCTTAGTGGAAATCCTTGTTTTGTGCCCTGTTTTAGAGGGATGGGTTTCAATTTTCCCCCATTTATTTTGACATTGGCAATAAGCTTGGTATAAATGTCTTTTATCAGACTGAGATAAGTTTCTTGTATATCTATTGTTTTGTGGGTTTTTGGTCATGAATTGATGTTGCATTTTATCTGTTTTTCCTGCATCTATTGATATTATATAATTTTTGTCCTCATTTCTGTTTATGTGTATTACATTTATGAATTTGCACATGTTGGGACATACTTATATCCTTGAGATGAAGCCTACTTGGTCATGATGTATGATCTTTTTGGTGATTTCTTGCATTCTCTTCCTGAGATTTTGCTGAGAATTTTATATTTACTTTCTTTAAGCAATTGATGGCCTATAGTTCTCTTTCAGTTGGGTCCTTCCCTGTGTGGTTTTGAAATCAGTGTAATAATAGCTTCCAGCAATGATTTTGGGAGTATTCTTTCCCTTTCAATTTAATTAAAGAGCTTGAGGAGTACTGGTATTAGATTGTCCCTGAAATTCTAGTAGAATACAACAGTGAATTAAAAGTACAGGTGAGTCTTGGGCTTTTCTTAGTTGGTTATTACTATTATTATCCTTATTATTATTAATTGCTTCAATTTCACTACCTGTTTATGGGTTACTCAGGAGTTTTATATCTTCTTAGTTTAGTTTTGATAATTCATTTGTATCTATGAGTCTACCCATTTTCTTGAATTGTGCAATTTACTGGAGTACAAGATTTCAAAGTAGTCAGTAAAATCTCCTGGATTTCAACAGTGTCCATTTTCAGTTTCCTTTTTCATTTATGGTTGTGAGGACTTAGGTTTTTATTTCCTCTTTCTAGTAAGATTTGCTAAAGCTGTGTTAATTTCATTTATTCTCTTGACAAACTTTTTGAGCCACTGATTTTTTTGTATTGTATTTTCAGTCTGAATTTCATTCATTTCTGCTTTGATCTTTAAAATTTCTTTCCCTTCTCTGGCTTTAAATTGTACTCTTCCTGTTTCTCTTGCACTTTGAGGTGCATCACTAGGTTATTTACTTGGCTTTACTTTGCTTTCTGATAAAAGCATTCACAGATACAACCTTTGACTTTGCTTTCACTGTGTCCCTAGGTTTTGGTATGTTTTACGGGTATTATTTTTGGATTCTAGAAAATTTCCAATTTTCTCCACTTCTTCCTTGGTGTCAGTGACTACTCAAAAGCATATTGTTTAATTTCCATATACATGGATAAGCTTTGTTGTTTCTTTTGACAGTGGTGCTAATTTTATGAAAATATGATCTTATCATATGCATGGGATAATTTTGGTTCTTTTGTATTTACTTAAACATGAATTATGGGTGGGAATGTGGTCTGCTTTGGAGAAAGTTTTATGTGCTCTTGAGAAGAATGTGTATTCTGTTGCTGGGTGAAAAGCTGTGTAGATTACCATTAGATCCATTCGTTGAACAGTGTGGCTCAACTTGCATATTCCTTGGTTCATATTTTGCCTAACTGATCTATGGTGACAGTGGCATATTGAGGTCTCCCTCTATAATTTTTTTTTTTTTTTTGGCGGTACTGGGGATCAAACTCAGGACCCTGCACTTGCTAGGCAGGCGCTTATTCCACTGAGCTATATCCCCAGCCCCTATAATTTTGTTAATGTTTATCTGATTTTTTGTGTCCAGTAGTACTTGCTTTATGAAGTTGGGTGCACCAGTGTTTGATGTACATATGTTTATAATTATTATCTCTTTTGTTAAATTGTTCCCTCAATATGTAGGGACCAACTTTGTCTCTTCTGATCAGTTTTGACTTGAAGTCCATTTTGTCTGAAAATAAGATAGCTCTGCCTTATTTCTATGTTCTATTGTATGGAATATTATTTTACATCCTTTGATTTTTAGTCAATGAATTTCTTTTTGTTGCTTTTACATAGTGTACTGTTGGGTTTTGTCTACCAATATATGTCTTTTAAAATATTATTAAATTTATTTCTATCATTTAGATATCCATAACGATCACATTCATCACAGGGAATTTGTACCTGTATGTGATATAACTTGATATTTCTTTTTCAGTCCCCTCCCCTCCTTTCAACCCCTTGTCCTCTCTTTATTTACAAAATGTTGTTCACTCTAAAGTCAGGAACAACACAAGGATGTCCTCTATCACCACTCCTACTCAATAAAGTTACAGAACTATTGTACAGAGTAATTAGACAAGAGAAAGAAATAAAAGGAATAAAGATAGGAAAGGAGGAAGTAAACTTACCATTATTTGCAAATCACATGATACTGTACATAGAAATCATAAAATTCCATCAAAAGACTTCTAGGTTTAATAACCATATTTAATAACCAGCTGGGTCTAATCAGTCTCTTTTGATTAGAAAGTTGAGATCATTTACATTGAGAGTTATTACTGAAATATGTCAACTTATTCTAGTCTTTGCAATATTTTGCTGTTGCTGATTGTTGTTTCTGTCCTGTCTTCCTACTTAAACTCCCTGGTAATACATTTCATAAAAGTTTTTGGCATTGTGTTCTTCATTGTCTCCTTCTAGGGTACTCTTGGTAATATCTGACTGTTGGTGTGGTTGTCATGAATAACTTAAGGTGCTAATGTCATGGTTTTTATTTGTCCATCAATGTTGAAAGATTTGCAGGATGTATCAGTCTAAGTTAAAAGCTACTTCTCCTAGCTTGAAACACTTTATTTCAAGCTCTCTGGGCATTTAAAGTTTGTGTTAAGAAGTTTTCTATAATTCTAATGGGACTAGATTTATTAATGATTTATTTCTTTTTTGTAACAGCTTTTAAGACTTTGCCCTTCTCTTGGACTTCTGGGATTTTATGTCCTGGAGAATGTCTTTCCTGATCATGGCCATTTGGGGCTCTATAGCCCTTATTTATTTGTATGTTAAACTTTTCCTCATATTTGGAAAGAGTTATACTATCACTTTCATAAATAAGTTTTTATCTTTTAGAATGTGTTATGATTTTCCAGTCATTCCCATTAATCCTAGATTAGTCTTCTTGGCATCATGTAATAGCTACTGCATCCTTTGTTCATATTCTCTTGCATTTAAAGTTTCTTTAAAAAAAAAAAAATATATATATATATATATAATCACTGCATCAGCCTATCTTCTATTTCTGAAACTCTGTCTTCACATTGCTCATTTTGTTGCTCATACTTTCAGAAGAGATTTTAATCTCCAGAATTTATCTTTGGTACCTTTTTATGGATTCAAATTCTTTGTTAAACTGTTCATGCTACTGTTTTGTATTGTTTTGCTTAGCTCAGTTCACTTTTTTACTAGATTCTTTAAAGTCAATAATTTTTTTTTATTGTCTATTCTCTGTTTAGTTGTATCTTCAATCTCATCTAGCACCTTATTGATAGTTTTTTCCTCTTCTTTTATCATTTTATATAATTCAGCTGTGTGGCTATTGATTTCCTTCCCATCAATTCCTTATCGGTTATCTTAGGAAGAGTTGAGAATTTTGGAAGTGATTTTGGTGCTTTGCATGCTCATATCTGTGTGTGTGTGTGTGTGTGTGTGTGTGTGTGTGTGTGTGTGTGTGTGCATGCACACACGTGCATGCTGAGGTTTGCATGTCAATTCTAAGGCAAAGAATGTGCTGCTACTGTGGAGTTGTCTTTACTTGGTCTCTGGGTTCAGCTAATTGTAGGCCTTTGCCTCTGTTTTCAGATCCAATTACCTCTGTTAGTTTGGGATTGAGATGAGGATGTGTAGTGCAATTGGCCTGGCACTAGGTTTTCTGGAAATGGAAATATTGATGAAACAGAAATAAACCAGATATTGACATGCTGGGAAAACCTATTAGCATCAAGAACTATGCCTCTCTTGCAATAGGAACAAAGTCAGCAACAATAATAGAATCAAAGACAAATGGATATTGATATAACATAAGAACCAGTGAAAGCTATCATTGTACCACCCTTAATCATAGAAAATAGATCTATAATTATATTAACACAAATACAAACAATATTGACATATTAAATATGTACTAAGTCCAGCAAAATGCCACTGTTAAAAATAGAAAAGAATTAGTAATATTAGCATAGAATTAACTAAATACTCAAGATTAACAAAACTTAATGTTTATATTAGTAAAATGTTTATACTAGTAGCTTAGGGATTAGAAAAATAAAAGAAATATAATTTGGGAAACAATAAAATGAAGCTGGGCATGGTGGTGCACACCTATAATCCCAGCACTCGGGAGGCTGAGGCAGGAGGATCATCTCGGGTTTGAGGCCAGCCTGGACTACAAAGTGAGTTTAAGGCCAGCCTGAACTGCATAGTGAAACTCTGCCTCAAAAAGACAAAAAAAAAAAAAAAAAAAAAAAAAAAAAAAAAAAAAAAAAAAAAAAAAAAAAAAAAAAAAAAAAAAAAAAAAAAAAAAAAAAAAAAAAGAAAGAAAAAAAATATAAATAAATAAAATAAAAGATCAAAGAAAAATCAGGTAAAGATTCTACTGAGCAAAAGAAAATTAATATAATTAGAAAAAAGTAAAAAAAGTAGCTCGAAAGACACAGAATAAAAAATCCAGGAAAATAAGAAAATAAAAAGAAAAGGAAAGAAAGAAAAGAGTAAAAAAAAAAAAAAATCTACAAGCCTCCCAAAACCAACGGTGGAAAAACAAAACAAAAGAAAAAAAGAACAAATGTGTCATACAAATTCTTCATATTTTCAAAGGACTGATTTCTTTTGAGGGTTTACATTATTGGAATCTGCTGGATATAATCCTTAAAGGCCTCTTTTGTGTCCACGCTCGTTTTCTGTGTGTGAATGCTCCATCTCGCCCCACCATTCCTGTGGACATTGTCAATCAATGGTGTCCACACTGAAGCTGTAGTTACTCTGGGAGGTCCCACATTTCATGTCCCTCTGTGCACCCCAAGTCATGGCTTTCTCCTCCTCGTTTTACAGCCAGTGAGTTTGTGTACTACCCCCCATTCCATGCACTGTACACCGGACACCACAGGCTCTGGCAGCTGCTCAAGCCCAGGAGTATCCTTGCTTATGTTGGGAGAAGGAAAACAGACTGCTGAGTTCTGTGCCGAACATAGGTAGCAGGGCAGGGGGAGAGTTCACAAAGATTGCTGGACTTACCACCAGCACATTTAAACCTAGCTCCCTCTGAAAACTCCATACAACTGAGCTGCCTTCTAACAATGGAGAGATGGGCTCCTGTGGCCATCCAACACACAGCTTAAAGTTCTCAGGAGGGTCTATATCTAGCCTGCACCTCTGTGCCACTGTCTCTTGTGGTCGTCTCCCACCCAGTCACTGTGTTAGGCTGATACCAGGATGGAAAAACCCTGATGCATAGTGGCTCTGCATTTAATCTGCGTCTCAGTCTTAAACAATTAACCCCTCCTCAAAATGGCTATTGGTTATACGCTCTCAAATGTGATGGTCATTGCAATGGATATTTTCTCCCAATCTAGCCTGCTGTCAAATCTACTCTGCCCTGTGAAAGGAGTCACTTTTAAAGCAAAACTCCACTGGGTTTTTGCACTTGACAGTTACCATGGGAGTTCTTGTGGCTCGTGCTGTAGGTCCAGTCCGCTGTTTCTCCCTGAAGCTGCTGACCATCTCCAGGCTTGCGTTAGTGATGACGGGTCCCGCTTCCTCGGAGCTGGGGTTACCTTTCCAGGCTGCTTCCTTCTTTTCTCCACATTGATCTCTCTTTCTCCAGCTTCTAGGGTTGTTTTTTGGTTTCTAGTCAGCTCTTTCACAGCTTCTGGAGACCTACATTTCCCTTTCATGTAATTGTTTTCCAGGCCCAGAGAGGCTGTATTTCGCTGCCAATCTCTACTCACCCATTTGTACTCCTTCAGAAAAAGTCGATTTGGGCTGACGGGTTTGGAGAGTTCACTCTATAATTAGTTGGCCCTGTTGTTTGTGGCCTGTTGTGAGGCAGCACAACACAGGGACAGAGCAAAACCACTCACCTTAAGACTAAAAGGCAAAAAGGAAAATGAAGAACTGGAGTTCATGACCCCCTTCGAGGTGATGCCCCAGTGACCTAGTATTTTCTCACTAGGTCTGACCTGTTAAAGGCTCAACCACCTGATAGCAGCGTCATCCCGGGGAACAAATCTTTAACAACCCTTTAATGCCTTTGGTGGATATTTGAGATCCTCTCTATAGGACCCTCTAATGGAAATCCTAGTGAGAAAACATGTAGCATTTGAACCTGGATACCATGTTTGAAAGAAGTCAAAGTTGTAGAAGATGCTGGAAAGAGAACTAATTGTGAATCATGGAGAATTTTAAGGTCAAGTTTGAGCAACAAGTTTCTGGCTAAGAGAAAATAAACACTGAAATTGTAGATTTCAGATTTCCTGCTACATGAGAGCTCTGCCTAGGGAATGGCAAATGGGGAAAATTGTTTTCCTGTCTTAGGATATTGATTAGTGTCAGGGAGGTAATAATTTTCCTTTCTTGGGGATGGAAAGAATGTTAATATTATTATTACCACTTGAAGTTTTTATTAAATCAAATAGCCTTTAATTTTCTTATAATTAACATAACTGTCCACCTCTTTTTTCTCAAGGTCATTTGTTCATTTAAATCTCAGAGAACTATTCTATGTAAATAGGAATTTCAAACTTGAGCAGGGTGAGAAGCACTAGATCATTCTATTTAAAAATAAAACATATATGTGGCAGTTTTAATCTTTTTCTTAGGTTTTTATGGTTTTTCTTAACAAAACTGTGATTATTTCCAAGTGAAAATAAACTCAAATAATTTAAAGAGCACAAAAATGCTGAGAAAAAATAAAAAGAAATGGGCTTTTGATAGAAAAATGACTGCCTAACTTAGCATCTCTTCTTCGTTTTGGGGAAACCATCCAAAAATACTTAGAAAAAATGTAAAAGTCTCCAACTGCATTTGTTTGATCAAATCTTGCAATAGATCTGAGCTATTTGTGAAATATTTCAAAAACAACCAAATTCATGCAGTGTTCATGTGGGAAGAGACAGAGACATGAGAAAAGAAAGTACTCAGATCTAGTAAAACCAGAGACTATCAGCAAATATATTTCTTAAAGGTAATGGCACCACTGAAAGGCAAAAAATAGTATTTTTCTTTGCAGCATTCTTTGCAGAGACAGGTGTCGTAGATAGAAGCCTGAGAGGTAACAGTGCCTCGCTCCAGGAGAGTTCAGGAAACAACGTGAGTGGGGCTCCATGAAGAGTCATGAAAAAATCCATTTTCTTAGCTGTTTATTTTTCAGGTATATGTGAGAGTATGTGTGTGAGTGTATGTGCATGTGCTTGTGCTTGTGCATGTGTGTGTGTGTGTGTGTGTGTGTGTGCGCGCGCATGCACGCACACATGAGAGAGAGAGAGAGAGAGAGAGGGAGAGAGAACTAGGGACTATTAACCTGGGTAGTCTGGTAGAACAAAATCACTTACCAAATGTCTAGAAGGAATTTTATAATACAAGAATGATTTACATAGGAAAAGAATATCTAGGAAATAGCTACAAAATGCATGAAGTTATTTCATAGGAACGTTCTACTGTTGTGATCTTTATTGACATGATTTCTTTTGAGTTTGGTGTCAAGGCACTTTTTTGAGAGTGGTCATAAACCAAGATAGCCTCTCTAGGAAAGCTCAGCTTGGGGTGGGGGTTAGGTTCAGATATGTCAAGTAAGTGAGACACGATGAGGGAGTGAAAGCAAAGCACATGAAACAGGAGTTTACTCCTTATCCAAGAGGTGTTGGGGTGTCCATGGGAGGGCATGGGGAGTCCAAAAGCAACAGGTGTCTAACCAGCCCGGGGGAGGGGGGGAGAATGGTATATATATAGTCACACACACCTGTGCAACTATTTGTTAGTGTCATAAACCTTAGCCTTTAGGGTATTCCCTGGGTGCTATGATTGCTTGGTTGGGAGGAAGCACATGTGAAGAGAGAATTTATTCACATGATTCTGGTGTTGATCACTAGACTTTATCACTGTGAGCAGCAGTGGGGTGTGCCAACTTGAGTCCAAAGGAATGAGCAACAAACTGTAGACCAAACAAAGAAGAGGAAGCGCTAACTAGGTTAAATGTGGCAGGGATGACTGTGTATCATGTAACCCATGTTGGGCCAGAAGATGGGCAGAGGCACCAGCTATGCTGAATTTTTGATTTTATGTCCACCAAACTATAAGAATAAATTATAATGGGGTAGAACATGTTTTAGAACACAGAAAAAATGCTGATTAAATTTAAGTATTGTTTATACTGTTCCCAAAATGGGACACAGACAGGAAACTCCAATCTGAATACCACTCACTCCAATGATAAAACCTTCTCTTGTGCATTCAGTATCAATAAATAAAGCTATTATTAAAATATTCTCAAATACTCAAACATGTTGATCATGACGTAAAAAGACATATTATGATTTTCTTCACATATACTCGAGAAGGATTTAATAGTTTAACTTTTGTTCAGAATAAATATTATCAGAAATCCACTAGGAATGTTTCCTGCAGTGGATAAAATATAAGGCCGCAAGATGCTGACTAGCTAAAACCTGTGAGTTTTCCCCAGCGATAGCAGAAGCATCAGTGCTGGGCACTATCTTTGCTGTGCTATCTCATGTTGTATAAGAAGTGCTAGCTAATAAAAGTAGATCAAGACTAAAATCAGAGATACAAATAATGTTAGGAAGAAATAAAATACTTCTTGATGGAAAGTTTGTATTCCTGGAAAATATAAGGGCATCAACTCTAAAAACAGTAATTCAGCAAGGTACTTGTATTAAAAAGTGTGCACATAAATCCTATTTTTTGTATATTCCAACTAACCAGATAGAAAATGTTGTATCGAAGCAGGGGCAACATTACCACCAGCAAAAGCCCAAAAATGTCTACTTCCCATTGTAACACAGAAGATAAAATACTAAGGAATTAATGAGCATTGTACAGCATAAAAGCACGAACAAATGGAGAGGTTCTCTTGCCCTTGAACGGAAAGACAGTGGGAATGATCTCAGCCTTTACTCAGTGACTTCCAGTTAACATACAAACAGTTAAGCTTTCTTTTTGCTAAATTGATCAAGTGGTATTAGATTTATATTTAAAAATAAAAAGAATCTTGAGATATTAAAATACACAATAATCATCCATAATTAATACAAAACACTGACATATGAGCTGAAGTAACAGTTGAATAGAATTTAAAGGCATACCCCAGTGACTGAATAATGGTGTATTTCTACCATAGGAAAGTATCCGATTGTGAAAACCACAAGAACAAGCTCAATATATTTTCATGTAGAAAGATGTTAAAATATATTTAATAAAAATTTAAATAAAAAATTAAATAAAGATATATTTAACAAATTTAAATAAAAAAGCAGTTTACAGGTATGCTGATCTAAATGAAAGAACAAATGGGATGGGGAAAAGGAGATAAGAAAGAATGAAGGAAATTATACACATACGCATACACAGTCGCTAAGATAATTTTACTACTAATTTCTACTAGTTCATTGAAAGGAACAGTTAGTGCTGATATTGTTTGATCTACTTTACATGCCTATCTCTGGTAATCTGAACAACTACTTTAAAGATAACATTATGCAATATAATAACCATCGTTAATTTCCTGTATCTTGTTTTGAAATTTTGTAATATTTTCATTGTCTTTTAATTCTTTTTAAAATAGAAAAGGTCTAACAAATAAATAAATAAACAAATAAATAAAGAGGAAGTATGTATGTATTAAAATTCTCTGGAGTCATAAGCAAGAAGTGAACAAGAGTGATTATCTGGATGGGGAGGGAAGTTTTTCTCTGCATAACTTTTATATAATTTGATTTTTAAACCTTGTTAAACAGATGACCTTTTAAAAAAAACTAAATAAATAAAGGTGATGCACCATTCACATAGAAAAAGGAAAAAAAATTAGGCAGAAAAAAATGAAAAGAACACTTATCATACTTTAAACATAGAAACCCTGTCTTAAATGAATTTTATATAATATAAATTGTAGCATTGTGCACACTGTACAGAAAAATCAATTATTAAATTATAAATAAAGGTGGCATGAGCCCTTAATTTGTAGAAGCAGTGTATGGTCTGTGGGATTACTCTTTGACAGACACTTAAAAGTCAGCTTTTATATGGTTTAAGAGTTAATAGTGCTAAAGCTTATATTAGTCAGTGATTCTGATATGAATGGAACTAGGTTTTAAATCAAAAATTACTTTTGGTGGCTCCTCAGAAAGAAGCATCAGTTAGTCTGCAGAGGGGTCTAGGCTATAGCGTGAAGGTTCAGAGATCTCAGGAGAAAAGACATGCTTGGTAATGATGGTGATGATTGGCAAAAGCTTCAGTTTTCAGGCTTACTCAGAACTGGGAATTAGGGTGCAGTTAAAAGAAAAATATAGAAAGGCAATTGGGAACAAAACTTTATTTGATTTTAGTGAACAGTAGGAATTTCAGTTATTAGTGTTTTTAATGGCGGCTCACTTCATAACTGATCAACTCCGCTTATTTGCACTGAACTGCATGCCATGGTGAGGTAATAAAATAAAGACTTTGGAGAGAAAGCTACTGGATTCTGGTACTGGTGAGGGGAAAGGATAATTTACACTGTTAGCCTTTTTTATTAACAAAACGGTAGATACCATTTAATCCATGCTTATTATTTTGTAATGCATTGTGCTAGAAAGACATTTTCTCCTGTAAACTTTCCAACAGCTTAATGACACAAGTATATTAACATCAGAAAGTTTAAGAATTGAAGGGTAGGTCAGACTTGAGCGCTCATTCTATTTTTATTTTATTTTATTTTATTTTAAAGACAAAAGAATGGAGACATATGAACCAGAAAAGCCATAAACAATACAGAAAATACAAAGTTATACAGAATATAGTAGGGAATTAGCACTGGATGTTGTATTACACAGTTATCTTCACATTAGTTAACACAAAAACATTAAAGGAAATACCAAATTATAGATAAGATAGTAGGGAATTTGCACTGGATGCTGTATAATATAAAGTTATCTTCACTTCTGTTAATACAAAAACGATTGAGGAAATACAGAATTATAGAGAACATAGAAGGGAATTAGCTCTGGATGCTGTCCTACATAATGTTACC
>PVLD010021069.1:0-17561 GCA_004027595.1 Dinomys branickii | reverse complement strand
CTCATCTCCATTGCCCTACCACTCAATCAGTCATCTTCCCTGTGATAATAACTGTACTCCTGGGTTTATCTATATCCTTGGACTCTTGCCTTGGGAAGAGATATAGCTGCCTCAGACTATACTATAACATACATGGGTGTATACAGACTGCCATGGTTGGAGGTGGGAAAGCACATATGCTCACAGCAGACTGCCCAGCTCCACCCTGTCATTGTGCTATGGGTGGGGGCAGGTCCAGTCCATGAGGTGCCCTGAGCGGGGCCCTCAGCGGAGCAGCCACTGGGCCCACTGCGGAGCAGTAGCAGAGCAGCTGTGGGGCCCACAGTGGAGCAGCTGCGGGGCCCACTGCAGAGCAGCATTGGGGCCCACTGTGGGGCAGCCGCAGGGCCCACAGCGGGGCAGCCGCAGGGCCCACTGCGGGGGAACCGCAGGGCCCACAGCAGTGCAGCCGTGGGGCCCACATCAGAGCAGCCACGGGCCCCACCACTGAGCAGCCACAGGGCCCACTGCGGAGCAGCCACGGGGCCCTCAGCAGAGCAGCCACGGGGCACGTGCCCCATCGGGGCGCCCTGTGTGACCCTTTTGGCTCTGTCCTGTTGCCTTGATGCCAGAGGCCCTTTCTTCTCCTCCCACCTCCTCCTGATCTCCAGCATTACCGTTCTCCACCCCCTGCAGCTGGGCAATGGGTCTCCGAAGCTGAAGCTGTGAATGCCGAAACTTGGGTGTGGGCCAAGGGTGTGCTTGGAGCAGCGACCTCCTCCCTTTCCATCTTGTCTCCCTCCTACTGCGCCATGGCAGATCTCTGATCCCCTCCTCCAGAGGAGGTTTTGCTTAGTCTTTCCGAGGGTTTCAGTTCCCATTTCAGATCCTTCTCGAGTTCTGGATATCCACCTCTTTCCTTTCTGTCCTTCACATGTTGCTATATTCCTGTGTCTGAGTGGCATTCCTCTGGGAGGTTCTCTCTCTGCTGCCTACCTGGTTGCCATGGGTTCATACAAGGTTCATATATGCAAGCAGTATGGAGACACTCTTGTTGCTCGTATTAGTAGTTTGGGGTGAGTCCTGAAGCCTGTGGACTCGTCCCATTGCTGTCAGGAACAGGTGGTGATTGCGCAGGCCGCCGAGGCTCAAGGTGCTCACAGAGGGCATTTAGGGTGGGAGCTGAAGCCCAGTAACTCAGTTCATGCTTCCTGCTTGATGTTGCAGTGAGAAAGGCATGGGGCTGTGTGATCCATCTCCATCTGCAGCTCTCTCTTGCTGTTGTGCTCCAGTTCCCGTTTGTTCCTTGTCTGGATCCCTGGGAGTTGCTGTGGCTCTGATGTCGCTGCCGATGCACCCCACCGCTCCCTACTGACAGCCGCCCACACAGTGGAGAGGCAGGAGGCCACAGCCTCGAGGCAGGCATAGAGCTGGGTGTGGTGGGATGTGTACTGGCTGCTCTGGCTCCACCTTGCCTCCAGGTGCTGATTAGGAAGGTTGCTGCAGGGTGGGGACTCCGCTTCAGTGGGTGTTGGAACCTCTCATCCTCGCACTGGATTTGACAACAGCTCCCAAACACCATTGCCTCTTTTCCTGGCTGCGCCCTCTCCTCTCCAGACCTGGACCAGCTCTTGGCACTCTGCTCTTCCCTGGCCGAGTCGGGAGGTTTCCATGAGCGTGGGTCTCCGAAGCTAAAGTTGCGATTGCTGGAACGAGGGCTTGGGCCAAGAGTGTGTTTGAAGCAGTGGCTTCCTCTTTCTCCGTCTCGTCTCCCTCCGACTGTGACGTGGTGGCCCTCCAATCCTTTCCTCCAGGAGAGGTTTTGCTAGGTCTTTCCTAGGGCTTCAGTTCCCATTTCAGATCTTTCTTGGTTTCAGGGTACACACCTCTCTCCTTTCTGTCTTCATATTGCTATATTCCACTGACTGGGTGGTAATCCTCTGGGAGGTTCTCTCTCTGCTGCCTACCCGGTCGCCATCTTACCTGAAGTCAGCATTCTCTCTAAATTCACCTGTTTGAAAAATGCAATCTGTCTGTCCACTCCCATAAATTTGTAATGCTGCTAAAAGTATGAGGTAAATATATATTGGACCTTATTTTTACTTCTCGAAAGAGGTTCTGATAAGATATTCTGGTATCTCATCATTGTCTGTAATAAATAAAGGTTATGTCGGAAAATAGAAGACTGCATTACACAAAACTTTTTAAAAAATTAACTAAGAAAAACTAGTATACATGAAACAAATTGACATATATATGGAAGTATTTTTCAAACAACAGAATAGTGAATTTGGGGAATTATTTGAATGTTTCCAGACTTCCTATTTCTCTGTCTGCTATTTTGCTCTGTGTGTGTGTGTGTGTGTGTGTGTGTGTGTATTAATACTGACCTCACAAAAGAAGGTTTTATCACTGGAGTCAGTGGTATTCAGGCTGGTGTTTCCTGTCTGTGTCACATTTTATTAACACTATAAACAATACTGAAATTTAATCAACATGAAATAGCACAGCAAAGATAGTACCCAGAATTCCTTTCAAATATATATATTTGAGCTCCTCATGTAAGAGCATGCAATATTTGAGCTTGTGTGTCTGCCTTATTTCACTTAACAGTATGTTCTCAAGTTGCCTATGGAATGCCTCAAGATTAGCTTTAAGGCAGAGTAGTACCCTACTGCGTCTAAATACCACATTCTATTGATCCATTCTTCCAATGATGGACACATAGGCTATTTCCAAGATCTAGGTATTCAAAATTTTCTTGAGATAAACATGGGTATACATGTATTCCTGTAACATGATGACTTTGTCTCTTTTGAGAAGATAATTAAAAGGTAATAGCTTGGTCAAATTGTAGTTTCAGTTTTTTTAGAAATCTCCACACCAAGCTCCATAGTATTTGTATGAGTTTTTACCCGTACTCTCAATGTAGAAGAGTTCCTTTGCCCACATCTTCTCTAGCATTTGTTATTATTAGATGTTTTGTTGATAATCATGTTTTCTGGGGTAAGATGGCATCTCAGTGTAGGTTTGAGTTGCATTTCTCTCATGGCCAGTGATGCTGAACATTTTTTCATACATTTATTGGCCATCTACATATATCTTCTGGGAAGCGTGTATTCATTTGCTTGCTCATTTTTTGATTGTATCTTTTATTATGGGTTCTTAATTTTTAAAAATTCTTTACATTTTGCCTAACTTGTACTCTGCACCTTGCTTTTAAGATTATGGTACACAGTGCAATCACTTTTTTATTCTGTAATTATTTTGTCATAAAATTTTGCTTCTTTGTAGAAATAAGAATGCTTTTTGTATTTCACTATCTACATATATTACATTAAAATAAAATATAAAATATTTTGGTTAGACTTGAGGGGAATAAAGCCAAATGCACTTGCATACAAGTAAGGAAAAATAGAAGCTGAGAAATGCAGAACCAGAATAACTCATGACTAAAACATCCAAAAAAATTTGAGTTAAAGGATTGTGACAAATTATCAGACCTATGGATGGATGTAAGTCAGTGGCCAGACTTATTAATATTCAAAGCCACTTGAGATTAAAAATTTAACTCTGCTTTAGGCTGAAAGGAATGTAATCCCAGTGCTTGAAGGATAGAACTTCTTAACAGAAGCTAAGTAAATGTAAATAATGAAACAAAGTATCACATTACTCGTGTTTGAGGCACTGTGTGTATCTATACTTCAGTGGGACACTTAGGTCTGTGCTGTGGGCAACCTAAATATGGCAGTAGGGTGGGAGGCTAGAACAAGAAGTAGCTATTCTTCTCCCAGAGCCAAAAAAAATTCTCATTGCATCAGGTGCCTATGGGTTAGTGGAACTCATTCATTCAATAATTCATTGATCTCTCTTGTATTCCTGGCATAATATTTAAAAAAAAACAGTGAAAAATAACAAAGAACAGGCCCTGGTCATGCTCTATCATATTGTCAGAGGAAGAGATGTTATTAAAATATGTATGTGCAAAACAAGAAAATTACCACTATAGTCAGAATGGTGTTTTGTGCCATATAAGCCCATCATAAGGAAATTGACCTGGTCAGAGAAGGCTGACTGAGAGATGAATTAGACTGGCTTTTGAAGGAAGAATTGGTGGCAATTTGAAGGAAGCATGGAGAAGAGTCTTCCAGGGGAGCAAAATTCATGTTAGGCTGAACCATATGAAATTGCTGTTTTCAAAAATAAAACAATCATTGAACATCAACTATTTCACACATACTAGTTTTATAAACTTACGTACTAGTTTTATATGCACAGCAATGCTCTAAGGACGGTGGCTGCTACAAATTATTTTGAATTCTTTCCGCACTTACACTTTTTGTACTCTAGGTGGGAGGACCAGAAAAGGGTACACAAAAGCGAAATGATGACAGAATAAGAAAGATCTCAAAGGAGTGAAAGAATCTCTGGACAGGATGAGGTCTAGGGAAACCAAGTGCTCCTCTTTTACATCCTGCTCACTGCATAATTTTTTGTTGCTGATGGCTTCCTATGAAAGTGGTGGAGTGCACCCTTGTGGTAAATCTGCAGTAGCCAGTCCTTACCCTTCCCTCTTTCTTGTTAAAGGAAGGTGCTTTGTTGCATAAGCCTTAAAGGTTTATCTTCTGTCTATACAGTAACCCACTGTCAGAGGTTAGCGAAGACCATCACATGGCGTGATGATGCAAGAGGGAAGAATTTGAATTATTAATTATTTTCCTATGTTGTGGTATGTATCTCCCCCAAATCCTCATGTGCTCATAGGTGGGACTTTTTGGAGATGCTGGATCTAGAGTGTGTGACACTGGGATTAAGGGTGTGTCCACTGACTAGAATTAGCATTGTTCTGGGTGTGGCTGAATGGATTTACTGATGCCAGAAGTCCCGCCCTAAGTTGTGAATGACACCACCCAAAGGCTTGTAGTGCAAATGGAGAATAAAGGGACAGAAAGAAGGCAGGTTGCTTCCTACATGCCCAGCTGGGGAACTTTCTTCGTCTGCTGTGTCTTTGTGCTGCGCTGCCCTGTGTTGGAGCCAGCTGGGTTTGGGCTTAAACCTCTACAAACTATGAGACAAATAAACCTCTCCTGCTTTACCTTCGAGTGTTGGGTATTTTGTCCCAGCAATAAGAAAAGTAAACTAAGAGAGCTTCTAAATGAAATTTGTTGGAACTGGTCAGGAATATTTGTTTCAGACTTTGTCATAGACAACTGGAATCTTGTAGAGATGGGGAAATGTTCTTTTTGTTATGAATAAGTACATGAAGAGTCAGAGGCACATGTGCTAGCTGTAGGCTTACATGGCAACAACTTTCTTCTCAGATGTAGAAATTGATTGTCTATTTAGTAATCCTGGTATGCCATTAGTTATATTTCAGATGCTGTTATTAATGAAAGGTAAACAAGAGAACAAGAACTCTGACCCTCCTGAGGAGGTAGTAGAGATGCAGGCAGATTTATAATTTGGTCCACTAAAAGAAAGTCTTTTTTTTTTTTTTTTTGGTTCAACAGCACTATAAAAAAAGTTAAAATAATTCAAAGTTTTAAAAATAATCCCATGCATCCACATTTTTTCTCAAAACCATCCCTTCTGAAGTAGAATTTCGTTTATGTTCTAAACTTTGGTTCTTGAGAAGTACAAGCAATGGGGGTGTGTGATGTGCCGTTCAAACTGTTGAAAGCACCTCTTTTCTGGAGGCTTTGTTTCAAACCTAAGGAGTTTGAGAACAACCCTTTTTATTTTATACTCGCACTTTGCTCAAGCGTGTTTGTGCCATTATTGTGCCCCCCTGATGCACGGACAGCCTGCGGCGTTCTGCTGCACCTGTTTTCTGTCCTCTCCATTCCACCCTCGCTCTGACGTGGGGTTGAGCTCAGGTGTGAACTGCTCAGGTCCTTTCTCTGAGGTGCCCTAACAAACCGTGCTATTCTCTCCCTCACTTGCGTGGTGGTGAGAGGGTCACTGTTTCACACTCATGTTTTATTTTCTAAGAAATTTAAGATGATCAGGCAGCCTAATGAAAATTTAGACACTTCAGGAGGGTGTTAGCAGGTGAAAGAGGTCAGATGTATCTTCTTCCTAGTTTTTCAGTTAGTGTAATTTGAATGACAGTGTTAGGCACTGCTATCACCATGGAAGTAATACTGGCTAAGACTTAGTATTTAATGAGTGATTACTATGTGTGAGGCCCTGTGCTAATGTGCTTTGAATACATTTCTTTCTTTGAGTTTTACCAACAAGACTACAATATAGGTACTTTGAATGAACCTAAGATTACCAAGTAGTAATCAGAGGACAGGGACATGAATAACATACCCAAGGTTGCTGATGTGGTAAGAGGAGTTGGAATGCGGAACCTGGTCTACAGAACCTGTACCTTTAACCACCCATTATTATGTGGTGTTTGGGATGGAAACAGGCACCTAGGGAGCTTATTAAATCTGCAGATCCCTGAGCTCTCCCCCCAGCATATAAAATTATTCTTGATGATAAGGCCTGAGGATTTGCTTTCTAACAAGCTCCTGAGGTAATTGTGATGTACTCTGTAATTTAATAAGCATTTTACATCATAGTGAGCAGTAGAAAAAGCACAGCCTTTAAGTGACTCTTTAACTCATAGGAGTCTGTCAACATGTCACAGTGAAATGACAGCCTGGAATATTAAAATTAAAATCCCACTCTCTATGCTCATATTTTTTATGTAGAGTGTGCCATATTCCAGGTGTTTCTCAGGGTAGGGAACAACTGCTCCAGAACTATAAAAAGCCACCAAGATTGTTGGTAGAGGATTAGCACTGGATAGGGCTCACTTTCTTTTTTCTACCTTAGCAACTATTACCAATTGTTGCATGAGTTAGACTGTTTCAGAGAACTGAGAAGTAAGGTAGCAACAAAGACATCTATGGTTTTGCCTGCTTGCTTGAATTCCTACGGTGGTCTTCCTTAGCTGCAAAGGGATTCACCACATTGTAATGTGTGGAGAACCCCAACAGGATTGGGTAAAGTGATTCTCAAATATTTAGACATTTTCTTTTGCATGAAAGCTGTATCTATTTTTGTGCTTCATGAAATTCAGTATGTATCAGAAGGTATGGTAAGTAAAAATTATTGAGTTTCTGTCCCAGATTTTCTGGCTAAGTAGGTTTAGAAGGGAGGATTCATTGTGTGCAAATCTAACCAATCCTCTACGTGAGACTGTGGTTCTGCTAGTCTGGATACATGACTCTGAGAATCCCTTGTCTGTAGTTTAAGTGGAATGATGGTTTGGGGACAGTTTCACAGTGGACAGTTGAATCTCTAAGAATGCAAAACTAGGACATTCATCTAGTCTGTCTAATACGTTATTGAACAGAGTCAAGAACTGTGCTCTATTACTCAGTTTGGCTATTAAAGTTTGTGTGAAGGGATGAGATAGTTTGGTAGCTGAAAGATGTGGTTCTAGAGTGAGAAATTGCTTCAGAAGAACTTTTCATGCCTTGGAGCCTCTTTGAGCTTCTACACCTATAAAACATGAGAAACAAAAAAATGCCTAGCTAGTAAGACTTGTGCTAGAGATCTTGTGTTTGTTTCCCCAGGCACATTTTTCTATCTTTTCCATTTTGTGGTGTGGCCCACAAGGCTGGCTTGTCTTCTTTTAGTTTGCTTTTCAAGTGGCTTATGCCCACATGCATTACCAGTAGGACACCAAAATGCTGAAGGAGAGTGAAATAAAGCCCTGTTGCCACGCCCACTTCTGTCTGGCTTGGCACAAGTGGCTGTTTCCCTCTCAGAAAGATCATGTCTTGGTGCTTGGTGCTTTCTCACAGCCATGTCTCCTCTCTCTGGGTTCTTGGATTCCTTCCACTTAGAGTTCATGAACATTGGCTACCATTGATTGAATGCAGTGTCTTCTGTTCATTTCCTTTAGCTCATCTGCTGTTTTTGTAGACACTATGTGAGAGCTATTACCTGTACCTCTGATTTACTGTTATAACTGACAGGATTGCAGTGATTGCAGTGAGAGGATAAATGGCAGTAATGTAAGCGGTAGAAGGAAAAAAGCAGATCAGTGAGTTACAGCAACTCAGCTTCTCTAGGACAAAAGTGTCCAGAGTCTGAAAAACAATAGCTTGGAGAGGAACTAAAGTGAGAGGAGAGCATACAGAAACCACAAGGGAACTGACAGAGGAGGGAAACTAGGGTTAAGTGACACTGAAGAGGTGGACCGTGCAGTAAAAGAGAGACTGTGGCACTGCCAGAAGTGGCCAGCTGGCCACCAGCTGGGAGGCAAAGTGAAACTAACAGCTTTTCTGCTCACAAAGATCAGAGAGGAGCACTCAGACCAGGAGAATCTTTTCTCATTGAAGACAACAGCAAGAATGCATGACACTGCTTCCTGAGAGGCTCTCCAGAGTCACCAGCTGGAGAGTGACTGTGGTACAAGGGACTGAATACAGACATGTAAGTAGGAGCTGGTACAGTCACCACTGTAGGGTGTTTGAACCTGGGTCTATGAGCAGCCCATTGGCTGCTTCATGTTGTTAAATTCCAAGAGGAGAGGGGGAAAGGACAGTCACAGGAGACTGCTGCAGTGGGAGGAAAGACTGGGGGGAGTGCTGCTAAGGGGCAGGCACTGATCAACACAGACTCATTTCTTCCTCCTGAGGTCAGTTTCAGCCTGAGTTATACAGGATTGGAAGCTCACATTGGCAGACACTGCTAAAGGGAAACCCCAAACATGGTCACTTGGTATGTTATTTCTCAACCAGCCCTGATAGATAGCACTGTAATGGTATAGCCTGGCATTGTTATAGTTGAATTGATCGCATAGGAGTAATTGTAACTTAGTGGACCATTAAGTGCCAGTGAACTTGTCCTCTGAATCCATAATTGCACTCAAGGAGAAACACAGCAAGAGTTCTTAACGGAAGAGTCAAATTGGGTCAGATTCTGCAAGAATGCCTGCAACCTGGCAGAAAGAGGTTCTGAGTCTGAGTTAAATATAGGAAAAAGCATTCAACATTTCTGGCCATTGAGAAATGTAAAGTAAAATAACACAATTCCATTTTGCTCCAGAAAGTAACCTGGAGTAAAGTAATCATTAGAAGATCAAACAATAGCAAATGGTAGCATGGCTGTGGTGAAAAAAACACCCTCTTGCATTGTTGGTGGGAATGCAAAATAGTAGTTATTAAGGGAATCATTGTGGAGATTTCTCAAAGAACTAAAATTAAAATTCCATATGACTCAGTTATCCCCCACTATGTACCTTCTATGAATCTTCCCTAAAGAGCTTAAGTCATCACACTACAGCAACGCATGCAAACCAATGTTTATAGTAGCACAATTCATAATAGCTGATTCCTGGAAGCAGGTTGTATACCCATCAACAGACACTTGGGTAAAGAAAATGAGGTATCTGTATGTAATACTATTTGAGTATTAAATGAGTATGTCTATACTATTTGGCTATAAAGAATGACATATTTGAGGTGTTTGTAGGAAAATGTATGTACCTAGAAAATAGTGTTGATTGAAATAAACCAGACACACAATTTTAAGTATTGTATGGTATCGTTCACTTGAGTGAGATGAGTCAAAAAGGACAAGGGGCTGGATCTCTTGCAATAGGGAAGTGGTCCAAGGGAACAAGGGTGAAGACTGGATAGCAAGGGAAGGGGAAATGAGAAGTATTTGGATGGGCCATGTACAATACCATTTAAATCAAATAGACTCTTATCTAGTAATCCTAATTAATGTAAGCACTATATGCCATAATGTGAGCTAAGACAAATAATATTAACAAGTATGAGGAAGGGGATGGGGAACCTTACAAAGCGGGGAGAAAGGAAAGGAAAGGATTTTTATAAAAGAAGAAGAGTTCTAATATGTACGTGTAACTACTCCCCAAGATGATTGTAAACTGCATGAGTTGCAAACATGTACTAATAAAACAAAATATTTATTTGAAAAATGACAGGGGTGCAGACAACACACTTAGTCTCTGCTATCATCTCATGAATACCTACTAATTTATCACTGCTGCTTTATGATATTTGGCATGAATTCTTCTGACTGGTTGTCAGGTTGTTGCTATTGTTTGTTGTTTGTGGTGTAAGGCCTTCAGATATGGCAAGCAAGTGCTCTACCATTGAACGAAATCTCCAGTCCACTTACATTTCCATCCCCTGACAGATTGTCTGTATCTGTGCTACCAATCCATACATGAACGCTCATTAATGATCTTTTTGTTCTTCAGGTACAATTTAAATCACCTGGACACATATCTTCATTTTCCTGAATCGTAGGTACATTTACTTTTCTGTTTTTTAGCTGTTTTAGTACATTTTCTAGTTATATAACTACATATTTCAGATCAAGTATTATACATGAAACATTTATGTCATATAGTTCTAGAGGCTGTATATTTCAAGGATGAGGAGGTACATCTGATGAGGACCTTCTTGGTGGTGGGGACTCTGCAGAATTCTGAGGCAGTGTAGAGCATCACATCAGAAAAATTTCATACAAAAGACAGAGCCAAACTTCCTTTTACAGTTGGCACTATCAAAACATCTCATGGTCCTATTAAATCAAGATCTAATTACTTTTTAAAGAGTCCTGCCTGTCTATTCTTTTTAGTGTTTCACAGTGGGATTAAAATTTCAATATGTGTTTTGCTAAGACATTGAAAACAGAGCAAAATCTATACTATTAATGTTAGATTTTCATACATTTCTTTTTCTTATAGATTGATGTTCACTAGCACACAACCTTATTTCTACCCTTGTTAATCAAAAGTATTATTAGCTGTCATTCCCTCTTGTCAAACACTATTACTAGAGGTAGCAAGTGCAGAACAAAAGAGAAAGGAGAAGGGAATCTACAAAACAGAAAAGGTGTCATTTGATATTATCAAGAAGCTATTGAATTAGTTCTCATTTTACCATTTCTGTGTTTTTACACTTTCATCTTCTTACACCAGAGAAACAATGTGGTATTTAAACATGTGTGTCTGATTTATTTCACTTAAGAGTATAGTCTCAAGTTTCATCCACTTAGGGTATCTTCCTGAAAGAATTAAAAGAATCCTACAGCAGCAATATATGCACAACCATGTTTTTAATGGCACAGTGTGTAATAGCTACATCTTGGAAACAGCCCAAATTCCCACCAATCAATGAATGGATAGAGAAGATGTGGGTTTTTAAAAAATGCAATGGAGTACTACTCTACTATAAAGAAGGATGAGCTTGAGACGTTTCTACTTGTGTCTTGATTTCTTTTTATAAGAGGAAGATAAATTCCAAGTTGGTAAGCCCCAGCCACTGGGAATTTTGCTTCTTGCCAGAAAATAGAATCCTGATGTTCTCTTCATACATGGATCGAACTAAATTTAGTTAGCATCATCAGGAAACAATCTACAGAGCTCCAAAGACATTACTTTGACAAAGAGATGCAGCTTTAAAAATTTTTCTGTTTCACCTATATTCTATTACGAGTTAGTCAGCTTTCTATCAATGAGCTAAACTGAGTTAGAAACAGTTTATCAGGCAGTAAGGTTTATTTTGCAGTAGGGAGGCTGAGGCAGAAGCATCAGTTTGAGTTGAAGGTGAGCCTGAGTACATAGTGAGTTCTAGATGAGTTCTAGTGAGTTCTGAACTACAAAGTGAGACTCTGTCTCAAAAAAAAAAAGACTGAAAAGAAAAGAAAGGATGGTCCGTTTTGGCTCATGGTATCAGAGCCCTAGACCCATGGTCAGTTGGTTGTATTGCTTTAGTGCCTGCGGCAAGTCAGCACATCACCATGGAAACATGTGGCAGAGGCAGTTGCTCACCTCATGGTGACTGGGAAGCAAAGAGAGGGACAGGAGAGGCTGGTGTCCCAGGGTCTAATTCAAGGGCGTGGCCACATGATCTAACTTCTTTACACTGGGCCCCAATGCTTAAAGGTTCCACTCTTTTCCAATAGTGCACAGACTGGGAACCACATGTAGAATACAAGGTCCTCTGGGGACACTTATCCAAGTCATAGAAAGCATGGTGGGTAATTTCATAAACAAAGACTGCTTTGATATTGCTCATTTCTGCATCCAAGATGTTCATAATGCTCAGAACAGACTTGATACTCAGTAAGTAAACATTTAATTACCCAAGATGCATGGTGCATATTTAGTGGAGATTGTGGTTGATTATATTTATGCCTGTGACATGGGAGCAATATCACAATTTAATTCCTATAATTTTTGGTGGCCATGATGTATTGCCATGTAGGGAAGATCCTGCTGGCATTTTTGTCTTTATAAGATTTAGGATAATGGTTGGGAGTGGCAGAGTCTCAGAAACTTTTATATAAATGAATCAAGAAATTAAAGTGAATAGGAAGTGTTTTATGTCTATATGGGGTAGTATTTATTGACTGATAAGCTTTCACAACTTTATAGATTTTTGTACCTTTTGTCCTTAAATCACTTCTTCAAATTTAGAAAAATATGAATAGAGAAAGACCTGCTGAAATGATCTGTAATCCTGCCATCTCAAATTAAAAAAAAAATCTTGGTAGCTTTGATGGATATTTTTCCCATCAGTAGTAACTTCTTTCTGGAGCTTTACTCTGCTGATGTTTTTCTGCAAATTTAGCTTGGTAATTGTGACTGATTTTCCAAATTTTCTCTGTTAAACCAGGATAATGAACAATACTTAAAGTTGTCATTTTTGTTTTAATTTACAAACCTTTAGAGCATTTAGTTCTGTTCACTGCTTTCTTGATATTATAATTTGCAACAACAGGTCCTTATTCTAAAGGCAATTTAAAGATGCCTCATTTACTGTTCTTCTGGGTGTGTTATTACTGTACATTTCAGCTTTATTATCCTCATCATCTTTTGACATACATGCACAATAGCTGATATTTTTAGCATGCTCTTTATGTTATTAAATTGTAGTACATGTTTTATTTGGTTGATATGTTATTATAGATGCCTTTCAATTTATGTATTTAATCTCAAGTATTAACTAGCGTTCATATTTTTAAGATGATAACAGAATGCTAACAAGGTAATTAAAAATATAAACAAACAAGAGCCAAGGGATTTTTGAAGACATTTATGACCTAATACTAGTTTGTCAGAGGGAAGCAATGAGAATAAAGTTATATTATTTCTGTTTTCCTTATTCCCTTTTCATCCTGAAAATTCATGCAAATCTGTGAAAAATTTTGTTTTATTTCTTTAATTAATTGATTGATTGCATCAGCACTTTATCAGTAGCTACTTTTCTGTGAACAAAATGTCAACAAGGTACTGGAGTTGCAATGGTGGACAAAGCCTGAGAGTCTGTAACTGCAGGTGTCAGTGCATCTAAGAGGATGATCACAGTTTACCCCCAAACTAGATTGGTGATTTTGGATTAAGATTAAAGAAAATTCTATGGGGAAATAAAGTTTGGGTTGAAAATTTATGATGAATTGAAGGTGAAAAGATGTGTCAAAGTGGAGGAATGTCAGTGGGGGTGGGATCCAGGCAAAGAAAACAAATTTAAGTCTCATGTCTGTAGAGATCACGGAAGATTTAGCTACTGGAATAAAAATATGTGTCTAGAACTCAGAAAATGGAGAAAGAAGTAATTGGTACATATGGCTTGACATAAAATTGGACCTCATACTAACTAAAACCAGAAAAATCATATTAAGGGCTAAGAGTGTGTCCCACTGTTATAGTACTTATATAGCATGTGTGAAGCCCTGGTTTAGATCCTCAGTGTTGGGGGACTAATCTATACCGTGGAAGGAGTGAAAGGAAGCCATGAAGAGCTTGATTCCATTCTTTGATTCATATTCCATTCTGCATTGCTTATTGTTTTTTGTATGTTTAACTCATGGCTCTAATTAGGATTTTGTGGTGATTAAGTTTATGTGTCAGCTAAGCTCAAACATTTTTCTGAGTTTTTCTGAAAGTGTGTTTTTAGATGAGATTAACACTTAAATTGATAGACTTTAAAGCACATTGCCCTACTTATGGCTCATGTCTAGATGTCCTCCTATAACCTTATGTGTTCAAAGGTGGGAGCTTGTGGAGGATAATTGGATTATGGGGATGCTACACCTGGCTTGGTGTTAGGAGGTATGACCTGTTTGAAAGAGGCGGATTGCTGGGAATATGACCTGGAAGGGTATGTCTTGCTCCCTAGCTCCTCCCTCCACTCTTTGCACATTAACTGGCTCTTCTGTTATGCTTTTTGGCTGTGGAGCTGGCCTACCATGGACTGAAAACATGAGCCAAACACACCTCTCTTCTTTTAATTTGTTAGTGTTGGGTATTGCATCCCAGTGACCATACAGTGGATGAGCTTCATCCAACCAGTTGAAGGTTTTAATAAAATAAAAGGTTAACTTTCCCTGGTGTGCTAGTTACTTTTCTCATTGATAAGACAAAGTATGTGATGCTCAAAGTTAAGGGAAGAAAGGTTTACTTGGCTCACAGATGGTGGTGGCTACAGTGCATAATACATCTAAACTACTGGGACTAGGGCAGTGTCAAATCAATAAGTGAACTGATTTGATAATTACACACCCTTAGGTCAAGCATCATACACTCTAGATTCAGCCACCTCTGAAAAAGCCCCACCTATGACTACATGAGGCTTTCAGGGGACATCTAGACACAAGCCATAACATTCTGCCTCTGCCCCACAAAAGGCTCATTCACATCCCTTTATGCAAAAGGCATTCAGTCTATCTCTAAGAGTTGCCAAAGTCCTAACTGTTTCATCATTGCTCAAAAGTTCAATTCAAAATCTCCTATAGGCCCCTATATATATGAAAAGAAAGTTAAACACTTCCAACATTCAGTGGCACAAGGTAGACATTGTCATTCCAAAAGATACAATTGGGGGAAACAAAGGAATGGGACCAAAGCAAGTCTAATGCCCCATCAAGGCAAACATTAAGTACTGCAGTTCCAGGTACAGCATCCTTTGCAATCTGTAGAAAATTGTGAACTCCAAAGGGCTTGGGGCGGCTTCACTCCTATTACACTCCTGGTGCTGATAGGTCCCATGGATTCTCTTTTGGCCCACCTCTGCTCCTTACAGTTTTCTCAGACAAGCTACACTCATGGTTTCTCCAAATTATTGAGGTCTCTAATGCCCCTTTGGCTTCATATTCACAGCTTCACACACTGCCATTCCCGGAGCACAGCACCTGGCTTCCCAGCCTTTCTTCTGAAATCTGGGTGGAAGCCTTCCTGACACAACTTTTGCATTCTGCATGCATCTAAAACAGGTATCACTTTGTTTCTGCCAAGGTGTACTGCCAGCTGGAGCATAGCTAGACTTCTTTCTTTTTTGGCTGTGTTTGTCAAGTGTCTGGATCTCTGACCACTCTGAATCCAATCTGAAGGAACAAATTCTCTAGACCACCACCATTCTGGAACATGGTGTGCTGGGGCTCTCTTTTCAAAGAAAATTCTTTCAACTCGGAAGGTGCAAAGGCTGGAATCCTACTGATTCTTTGATTTCCTTGGTATTTTTTGTTGTGTTCTTCTGAAACATGTGGCTTTTCCTTGCTGCTCTTTTCAGCTGCCAGTTTCTCCTCTATTTTGTCTTTACCTGCTGGAACTTTACTGGAGCTTTCTTTCTGGCCAAACTCACAATGTTCTGAGTCGTTCCGCTGGGCTCTTTGTTCTTCATTCTCAACATAAATCTGAATAAAAGCCCCAAACAGTATCCCACAATCTCAAAATGAGACTGCTTTGAAATTTCATCTGGAAGATTAATTAGTCCACCGCCCTTAATCTCAGTCTCAGGCAAAGATTTTGGACATTACAAAAGGCAGACAAACTTTCTGGCAAGGTGTATCACACATTGTCTGGAGTCCAACAGCAAATGCACTCCTTCCCAGAAAAAGCTCCTCAGACTGATCTTTACAGAGATCATTTCATTCAGCATACTGGCCTTCTGATCTCTGATCATCTCTCCCATCAAGTATAGCCTTGGGCATTCCAGGGCTGTCTTTTTGGCATCTACAGACCTTTCTAAACTCTTTCCATAAACCAATGTCAAGAGCTCCTGAGTCACATGAATAGGTACAGTCAAAACAACAATTCCACTTCTCTGATACCAAATTCCTTATTAGTTACCTTTCTTGTCACTGAGACAAAGAACCCAACACCAAAAGTCCAAGGAGGAAAGGTTTATTTTTCTCACAGTTTGTTGATGTTTAAATCTATAATTGCCTGGCTCCAAAGCAGGGTGGCATGAGAGACAGACATCACAGAGGAGAAACAGTTCATGGCAGGCAGAAGGTAACAAAGCAAGAAAGAGTTCTCAGTACCTTCTTTATGTCCCTTTTATACTCTAGGATACTGGTATTAGGGTGGTGCCAAACCAGTCAGTGGACTGATTTAATAATTACACACCCTTAATCCCTATGTCATGCACTCTAGATTCAGCCACCTCTGAAAACACCCCACTTGTGACCACATGACATTTTGTGAGCACCTGGAAACAACCAGTAACACCTGGGAAAGAAGTTTTATAGGATACAGCCTTCAGACTTGAGATGCAAAATCAGCTCTTCCCTCAATCTCTACCCTGCAGATTTTGGACTTGCAGCATCCATAACTTTGTTAGTCAATTCTCCCAAGATCAGACAAGATCAGGCCAAATTCAGGATGGTATGGCTATAGACTCAACTTATTAAAATAAATTTATCTTTACATATACACATTCTACATGCAGAAAGTTGCAAAAATATTTGTAGGCAAGAGAAATAGATCAGCATTATCTAGAATAGACCCCCTTAAAAATGTTATAGCATTGAAAGTGTGTAATTCATGTCTGTCGATAATTTTAAAAATTCAAATATATTTTGCATGCTGTTTTACACAGACTTTTAAAGTAGATAATTTTAATTGGACTTTATAAAATTGCTGATCTGTGACACATTAGAGATTAAAATTATAAAGAAACAAATATCTTTTGAACTGTCACAGATAGTTTGAGATGCGCTGGTGTAGGCTGGTTGAGAAGCACTGTCTGATCAAGGCCACCTGTTTACAGATCAATACTAGGAATAAAGAAGTAATCATATCTTTGAAAATGAAGCAACAGGAACACAAATGCAGAGACTACATTGACCATAGATGTGTGTGTGTGTGGGGTCAGTGTGACCAGCTGGAATGAAAGGAAGAGAGGAGGTAGACCCTAAAATCCACGTGTGCAACCTTCCTAGAGACCAACACTGTCTGTCTGTGTTTCTTTTATTTTATTTTATTTTATTTTAAAGACAAAAGAATGGAGACATATGAACCAGAAAAGCCATAAACAATACAGAAAATACAGAGTTATACAGAATATAGTAGGGAATTAGAACTGGATGTTGTATTACATAGTTATCTTCACATTAGTAACACAAAAACATTAAAGGAAATACCAAATTATAGATAAGATAGTAGGGAATTTGCACTGGATGCTGTATAATATAAAGTTATCTTCATTTCTGCTAATACAAAAACGACTGAGGAAATACAGAATTATAGAGAACATAGAAGGGAATTAGCTCTGGATGCTGTCCTACATAATGTTACCTTCATCTTTGTTACTCAG
>PVLD010021068.1:0-32294 GCA_004027595.1 Dinomys branickii | reverse complement strand
CCCACGTCTCGCCCCGGCAGCCTGGTCCGCCCTACCACATCTCCCCCGGCATCTCAGAGAAATACGCCCAGTTTAAACTTCCCAGCCGAGGTTCCGGCATTCACGCTCACCAAGTCTGTCTCGAGCTGGTGGTGTTTATTAAGGAGGTTCGCTCCCTTGCTGCTCACCCGGTCGCCATCTTCCCCGGATCTCAACTTTTACTCTTTTTTGAGATAGGGTGTTCTATGTAGTTCAGGCTGGTCTTGAACTAGACGCAGTGCTCCTACCTCAATTTTAATATCATTTTTTGATTATTCATTGCTGGTGTACAGAAATACTGTTAATTTCTATATATTGACTTTGAATTTAAAGCCCTTGCCAAACTCATCTGTGACTTCTCTTTTTTTGTGTTTTTGAGACAGGGTCTCACTATGCAGCTCAGGCTGGACTTGAACTCACTTTGTAGCCTAGGCTGGCCTCGAACTTGCAACAATCCTCCTACCTCAGCCTCCCGAGTGCTGGGATTATAGGCATGTGACACCATGCCTGGGTTGTTACTTTTTTTTAAATGCCTTAAGACTTTAGAGGGCTGGGGATATAGCTCAGTGGTACAGCGCTTGCCTGGCAAACAGATGCAAGATCCAGGAGCTCAATTCCTGATACCAAAAAAAAAAAAAAAAAGACTTTGGACATATGGGATTGTGTCAACATGAATAAAAGCATTTTCATTTTTTTTCCATTTTAATGCCTTTTGTTTCTTTAACTTGCCATATGGCACTGGCTGGGACCCCTAGTACAATGTTAAGTAAAAGTAATGAAAGCAAACATCCTTGCTTTGTTCTTGAATTCAGAGGGAAACATTCAGTCTTTAACCACTAAGTGTAATATCTAATAAACCTTTAAGAGACTGAGGAAATTACCTTCTTTTCCTACATTATCATTAATGGGTATTAAATTTTATCAAGTGCTTTTTATATGTCTTCTAAAATCAAGTGGCTATTTATTCTATTAAAATGGTACTATATTACATTAATTTATTCATTTTTAAATTTTAAAAATATTTAACACGTTTGCAGTGCACAATAATTACATGCATTATGGGGATTGGTACATGTATATAACATATCTTAATTCTTCTCATTTCCCCTCTTCTCCCTCCTCCCTTCACTTTGGTTCCCTTCCCACTTACAAAAGATCTGTTTCCTACTATCTTTTTTATTTTGCTCTTCAAATTATTACTATTTTGGGTTTCTTATATATAAGAGAAACCATGCAATACTTAAAGCAAACATGTCTGATTTATTTCATTTAACAGGATAGTCTCAAGGCATATCCATTTTCCTATAAATGACTCCTTTAATGGCCCTGAATCAAGGCCAGTAGTTTTCTGAAGCTGTTGGTTTCAAGCAGGAGCCTCAAGTGGTGTCTTTCTATGGTCTGTTGGCCATTTCAGAACTTTAGAAATGTAATGGTCAAATCATTAGAAAGAAACAAGTAACTAAATAAATTTTACTCCACCCAGGCCCCGGGGTGTGCCAGGTGCTCCACCCCGCCCCCAGAGATCCGCCCGGCCCCCCCCATGGCGTGCCAGGCGCTCCACCTCGTCCCTAGAGCTCTGCCCAGCACCTGGGGCGTGCCAGGCACTCCGCCCCACCCCTGGAGCTCTGCCCGGCTCCTGGGGCATAGTAGGCACTCTGCCAGGTCCCCAGATCTCCACCTGGCCACTGTGGCATGCCAGGCACTCCTCCTGGTCCCTGGAGCTCCACCTGGCCACTGTGGCATGCCAGGCTCTCCGCCTCCCCACTGGGGCATACCAGGCGCTCTGCCTGGCCCCTGGGACGGCCTGAAGACTCGCCTGAGCCTATAGACACGGACGCACTGACAGAGCCCGGTGCTTTGCTGTGTAACCCCGCCTACCCAACCAGACATCCAACGGCTGTGAGGGCTTGCCAAAGGGTGCTTCGCCACCTCCTGCCATAGTAATTGTGTACACTCACGTATTATACAGCACATTTAGAAGCAGCCAAGTCTCTTCCCAAAGAGCATGAGGGAGTAAATAAACCAAAAGTGCGGTTATTACCAGTGGAAAGACCACTGACAGGGTGGTAGAACAATGGAGGTGAAGTGGAGAAAACTGAGTAATTGAACGAGCCATCATCTATATAATTGAGTGACAGGGGCGAGGATGACATTATGTAATGCAATATCCAGTGGGGTCCCCTACTATTTTCTCTGTAATTTGGTGTTTCCTTTATTGTTTTTGTGTTAACAAATGCAAAGACAACACTATGTAATGCAGCATCCAGTGATGGTTCCCTCCTTCCTCCTCTGTAATTCGGTATTTCCTTTATTGATTTTGTTATAACAAATATGAAGATAACATTATGTTATACAGCATCCAGTGCCAATTCCCTACTATCATCTCTATAACTTGGTATTTTCTGTATTGTTTCTGTGTTATTCTGGATTCTTTTGTCTTAAAAATAAAATTAAAAAATAAATAAAATAAATGACTCCTTTATGGCAGAGTAGTACAACACTGTATAAATACCACATTTTCTTTCTCCATTCATCTGCTGAAGGCCATGTAGGCAACTTAGCAGATTTGGATTTTGTAAGTTGTGCTATTATAAACATGGATGGATGGGTGGACGAATGGATGGATGGATGGATGGATGGCAGTTGATGAATCACTGTAAGAAGATACCTTGAAAGAGAATGCTGGGTTGAATGGTACATCTACATTTAGCTTTTTTGAGGAATCTCCACACTGATTTCTGTAGTGTTATTTTCAAATGTTAAACCAATGTTCCACTTCTGAGATAAGTCCCCTGGATCACAATGGATAATCCATTTTATATGCTGCTAAATTGGGTTTGTGGACATTTTGTTAAAGATTTTTACACCTATGTTCACAACAAATTTTCTTAAAATGTCTTCACCTAGCTTTTGTATCAAAATAATATTGGTCTCATAGAATGAACTTGAGTAGTGTTATTTTTCTCCCTGATTTTTGGACAGTGTCTGTGTAGGGTTAGTATGTTTGTTCTCAACCTAGTTAACTTTTATTCATCCTTCTGATCTCATTTTAAGTACCAGTTTCCTAGGGAAAGCTGATCTGACCACCTTGACTAGGTCCATTCCTTTAAGTGTAACTATTTGTAAATAATAGCTCTTAGAATTTATCACAAAAGTTTTATTTTTAGTTTTTCTCCCATTTTAACAAAAACTTCATAAAAAGTGCTGAGTGTTCTGCTTATCATTATGTACATCTAGCTCTCTCTCAGACATATTGTAGGTAGGCATTCAACAATTATTTATTTCCCTGTTTTGGCTTATTACTATTTCACCTTATAGTATATAAGTTTGGGCTAGTTTTGAACTCACCCAGGCTGGCCTCGAACTTGCAGCTATCCTCCTGCCTCAGCCTCCTAAAGATTACAGGCATGTACCACTACACCCAGTTGAGGGTCTTCAATATTAATATGATTCATTATAGCTTTTTCTAGTCTATTCTACTTTTTTGGTTCATACACACATTTAGAAGGATATCATTTCATCAATTATTACTCTGGGAACATTCTATAGATTTTGTTACAATGTCTGTATTTTTATTTCTATCCTTGGATAATAGAATGTGGCCTGTCTAATAAAAAAAAAAAACTACCAACATCCTTCCATTTATTATACAACAGTAGCTGAACTGTGCTTTTTACAATGCAGCAATATCAGCCTCTATGGCATATGTAATTCTGACGTTACTCTGTAACATAAATCATACTCAACCAGACTGTACAATGATAGTCTATGCCCATACAAGGGAGACAGAGACACAAAAATCGTATGAAAGGGTGCAACTACACCATGCTCCGTGCTCAGCCTTTGGATAGCAATCTGTTGAGTCAGTGCTAGCAAAAATAAAAGATGCTTCCTGGTAAAAGCCCTTGGTGTCCATCTGCCTGCACAAAAATCCTGCAGCATTTCTTGGGCTGTGTCCAGGATTTGGAGGTGTATTTCCACCTCTTTTGTCACTGAAGTCCGAACCTCAGAGCACCAAGAAATGCAACCTTGCCTAGCACCAGTGGACCGGCTGACCCATCCTGTAGAGGAGATGGACCCCTCCCAACATTCTAGAGCAAGAGCTCCAGGTACACAACAGACCTGGAGGCCCAGGAACCAGTTCAGGGAGCGCCCCTGCCAGATCTGGTAAGACCTGAGCTTCACTTGGTACTTCTGCCTTTCAAGAGGCAGAAGGGGAAACTGATCACTTCCCAGAACTGCATAAGTTTCACTGAAACTGAAACCTCAGAGCCTCAAGGTAGTACCAGAGCCTCGGGAGCAACTCTGCAAGGAATGAAACCTCAGCCCCAAGGATCAGGTGGTGAGTTAAGAGTCACTGTGTGTGTGCACGTGAATGAGACAGGCAGTAGCAGCAAATCGGCCGTTGTTTGGGATGGGACAGCCTTCGGAGGCTCACCTGATAACGAGATAATCAGCCAAGTGTCCACGATTGTTGTAGGAGGGGTCCCTGGCCATCCTGATTGTTCAGAAGACTCGGTCCTGTCTCACCCACCTTGGCTGAACGCTTGCATTGAGAACTGCAGTGATGACTTGGGTAATGGCCACTTCCACGTGTCAGGCAAAGCCAAACAAAACCATTCTATCCCCAGGAATCAAAAGAAGCCCCATGTCCACATGCACTACAGTATCCATCACTGCCACTGCCACCTGTGCCCCCACAGCAGAGGCTCTATCAGAGTCGTCGGCCCTCCAGGGGTTGCCTCCCTCCCACCACCATCTGAGGCCTCCACAGAGACCCCTCTAATGGCAACCTCCTCTGAGCCTGACTCCCCAGGTGCCTGTGGGCACCCGCTGAGAACCCCTCCAGCAGCCCAACCCTCAGGCCCCATCAAGGCATTATGCAGATGCCACTTCAAGAGACTTGACCCATTTATATTATGACCCAAGGGGCAGATCCAAGGAGGGGAATGAGTGTTAGTGTGTCAACCCTTTACCACCACGGACCTTAACTGCAAGAATCAGACATCCTTCATATACTGAGAAACCCTAGGCAATGATTAATTTGGTGCAGCTCATTATCCAAACCCACAGGCCCACATGGATTGACTGCCAGCAACTCCTCCTAACCTTGTTCAACACTGAGGTGTGCCACCAGGTTACTCACGCCACTGTACAATGGCCAGAAGAAAGTGCCCTGACCAAAATCCCCAAGCTTATGCCCACAACCAATTCCCAGGAGAGGTGTGACCCCAACTCTGAAGGAAGGCTCACCTCAATCACATAGTAGCCGCCTAAAGGGGATTAACGGAAGGAGGAAAAAGGGCCATGAACATGAGCAAAACTCACATGCACTGCGACCAACTCTTGCCAATAACTCTGCTGAGGATTAGATTTAATCCCACTAAACAGACAGGCTTTCCCCTTTTGAATCCTCTATCAAGGGAACCCTACTCTTATTAAGGGCGTGAGGGGAGATTTAAAGAGCTTAGGAACCTCATTCTGAGACAACAGATGCAAGCATTAGGCTCAGCCTTAGCCACCCTACACCAATGGATTGAGGAATGACTGCCTATGAGTTTGACCACAGACACTCACTCTTCCAAGTCAGGGGATGCTATGTGAGTAAAAGAATGTCCAAACCCTGAAGCCCTCTGGAGGAGCTCATTCACTGTTGTCTTATCCACCCCCACTGCAGTAAAGGTGAATGAGGTAGTCCCCCAGATTCACTATAGCAGAGTAAACCCAGTGGCTCAAGACTCAGAGTGCATCACCAACTCACCAGCGCCATGCAAGCTGACAATCTAAAGAAGCAGACTGAGATCTCTAGACCACCACCGAAAGATGTCAGCTGGCTCTAGTTACTCCAGAGGATGCCTAGTCTATGGTCAGTAGAAGCCTGAGGATGCCACTGACTGGCAACAGAGATGGACTGCATTCTTTTTGTGACCATCTAAAACATACTGCTACCCCTTGCTCATAACCACATTGGGGGAGGCTACCCCAGCTGACTGGAAATGCAGCAAGAGATGCCTGCTGGCCATCATCACTTTCCTGTTGTGGGTAGGATGTTTTGCTGGCATTGGCTTTTACCTGGGGCTCCATTGGTGAACCTGAGTTCCCTATCATGTGACCCATTTATTTGCCTAAACAAGTCTGACCAGGGAGTTACTTGGACTTTACCATTCCTGCTTCTCATGCTTAGGAAGGATCCAAGGGACCTACACACATTATAAGACAACCTATTCTATCTATCAACATGAAAATCAGTACACCTGTTTCAACCTAAAGTACTCCTCAAGTGAGGAATGTTTTGAAGTACAACACTCCGAAGGTGAAGGACCATTTATTAATAAAACCTAGGTTACAAATCCCCACCTGCTGGTATGGGTATTTTTTTATGTCTATGCTATTAGTAAAAAGCCCTGGATGGTCCTAAAATATGGAGGGTTATCATGGGAATAAGAACACAGGCTCAATGATAAGTGTATGTGTGAATAGGCTTCACATCTCAATATGTTGACTGCTGGGCTTACTGCCCCTATTGGAGCTTTGTCTCATGGGCCACTGGAAGAATAAAGGGGGCACTCCTCCAACAGTGGGCTGCCTCCCTTAACTATGAATTGGAAATCTGCAACCCCATTAATTTTATTATCCTTAATCCAGGAGATCCAAAGTGGGAAAAGTGGCCTATTTGCAAGGTACCAACCTACATTTCAAGAGAGTACTACATTTCAAGAGGGTCACTACTGTCCAAGTGGCCACATCTTACTCAGCTTTTCATTCATTTTATGAGGAAACAGAAAGTAGCCTCTTTCCAATCCAGGCTAAAAAACTTTTTTTTAGCCCTAACAGAGACTGTAGCTCAGATTCTGAAGGTCTCTTCTTGCTATGTGTGTGTGGGAGGTGGGGGATCAATAACCATGGAAAGCTACACAATTAGATCCCTATGAACCTTTGAGTGGCACAGGGTACGCCAGCTCTACTTTAGGAGTTTGGCTTCTCAAGCCCTCCATAGTTGGAAGAAACTATCTTGCCCGGTGGGGAAGATAGCTCAACATTTCTATATGGAGCCTAATGTGTCTTGGTCAAAGGGCCTACAATTCAACTGCCTGAAAGGCCCAATGGTGCGAGTCCCCTGACTACTTTGAACCAAACCCTCACCCCTTGACCAACTCTTCTCATCTAAGGTGGGCCTGAGACAATGTGACGCAGACATCAAATGACAGGCCCCAGATGGACTGTACTGGATAAGCAGAAGACGCACATATGCTGTACTTCCCCCAAACAGGTCAGGGTCTTGTGTATTAGGGATGATCCACCCATCTTTCTTTCTACTCCCATTTGTCAGGGGAGACTACCTGGGGTCCAAGTGTATGGGGACAGGGGGACCCATGGAAAATGATATAAGCTGCAAACTGGCAATTGGAAAGATGAAAAATGGCCCCCTGGATGCATAATTCACTTTATGATCCTGGCAGAGGATGGGTCCTAGTACTACTGGACTCCCGCTTATATGCTAAACCACACACTTAGGCTGCAAACAGTTGTGGGAATTATAACTGATGAAACTACCAAAGCTCTTGTCAGCCCAAACAACAGACCAAACTCCGCACTGCTATCAAAATTGCTTGGCCTTATTATCTGCTGCTTCCAAGGGAGGGGTTTGTGGGAAATGTAGCCTAAGCAACAGCTGCCTACAAACAGACAGTGAAGAAAAGATCACAGAGGAGATCACAGATCTAATGAGGAAAATTGTTGCTCATGTTTCACCACAGACCTGGAAAGACTGGGACCCCTGGGAACTGTTTGGGGGATGATTTTCAACCGTTGGGGATTTCACAACCCTCACAGACACCGCACCCCTGGTTTGGGGACCTGTGTGACCCTGACGCCCGGTTCCCTTGGCTATACATTCTGCATACAGCCCCACTGAAACAGTGGCCAAAAATTCCCACACACACGATGATGGTGTGGAAAGAAAATAAAAGTTCCCGAGCCAGGGTGAAGGTCTCTGACTCAAAATAAAACGGGGTCAGAATAGGGGAAGAGACTTGATGAACAAAACCCAAATTGCATGGGAAACATTTTAAGAGTTGAAAAAATCCCACAGCAAAAGCTTTTAGCAAAACAATGAGGTAATCTTCAAACTCATCTATAGGCTATCACTGTATACAACCTATACTCCAACCACATTGGGCTATTTGCTATTTCTTTAAACAAGTCTTATACTTCTGTTAATATTTTTCTATTTCTGCTCAAAATCTGGCAAAAATGCCTTAAACACAGTAGTTTCATAAGCATTTTTAGAATTCATATCAGCTAGGCCTGCCGTGCAGCTTAGTTGTGGAGTATCTTGCCTGGCAGGTACAAGGTTCTGGGTTCAATCTCTAACATCATGCCAAAAAAACAAAGAATTCATATCACATCACTTTTCATGTTCCCAGTAAGATTTTTAAAACTTCAAAAATTTCAAAATTTGTACCTCCTTAAATGGTGTACTTCACTTCTATAAATATAATTTAAAATTCTATAATAGTATTGTGATCTGATACTAATTTCATATTTTTAATTTTTTTCTTTATATTTGGTTTTAAAATATATGAATTTGTGTGAAACTATTATTAAATTGCATTAAATACTTTTTTTATATCTTCGGTCAATTTTTATCTAAAACCTAACTAAAGATATGGTGAATTTTCTCCCACCATCACTGGACTCTAACACCCATAAAGAAAGAAATCTTTTTCACTGTATCCTTAGCACCTCTTATGTGTATGCACATTAGTTCAGTCAACATTTATAACTGTCTTAAATTTCATTCTTTTCACTGCTGCTAAATTAAAAAGCATACACTAAGGAACTGTTAGATAACCATATGAATAAAAAACATAACAGATGGAGGTCGATCTAACAGCAATAGACACTGAGTGCCTAATATGAATCAAGATATTCTCAGAGTGGGCTATAAACATAATTCTTGCCCTTGAGGTCTATGAACACACGCAGGTTAACAAATAACTTTGAAATGGTGCACTAAAAGAAAGGTATGTACATATTAAACGGCATGGAAATAAGAGTCGAAAAATCTCAATTGGTTAGAAGGTTCCTTACTCTATAGAAGTAAAATTTGTTTAAAGGGGAGAGGATCAAAAATGATCAAGATATGATTTATATATATACCTTCCCCGAAATGAATGTCAATATTATGTGCCATAAACATAAACCAATACAAACCCTTTTTAGGATATGGAAACCAAAACCAAAGAATAGAAGGTAAGGGACAGCTCAGTAAGAGGGCAGGACCAATCTGAGCTGGGCAGATAAAGACCTCATCCCTACAACCACATTAACTTGTTCACAATCACAAGGCTAGAGGTCACAAGGCAAGATCTGTTCCATTACATGCTTATACCGTTTAGCACTTCACAAAGGAATAATAAGAGATTTGCAGAGTTATAACATAAAACTAGGGGATCTATTCATCCTAATTCCATATCCTATTAATCTAAATAATCAACAACTGTGCAAAACTGTGAAAGGTTATCATGTAGTTCGAACAGCTAATTGATTGGCCTATAAAAGAATGCACCCTACGTGTTGATTAAATACATTTTACCAAAGAGAGTTAAATGGTCCATTCTAATTAATGTGATTTATAGATAAGTAGAACACTATTCAGATGTACTTAAAGTTCTGCAACAAATCTTTCTTAAAAAGGGTTCAGAAATAAGACTCTGATGGCATTTATGAGCACTTTCCAAGACAGTAGATGCTGAGGCTATAAATTTAAGAATTAAATCCAGGAGACAGATAGATTCTTTTAAGGGCCATACTGGCTCTTCAGATTTTCCAGGACTCTCAAGAGTCCCCAGCTGCATTTGGCTATCAAGCCACCATTCGGTGACTTCGCTGGCACTATGACCACCACTTCTCTTCATCCTACCACCTGACTTTGAAATATTAGATTATGTAACCCTCCCTGTATTATAAATTAATAAACTGACATTCTAAATTATACATCAGTTTTGGGTTGTTGGGTTAGCAGGAAATAACCTAAGGATCTGCTCAGTTCTAAAGATAGTGTATAAAGAAGAAGCTTAAGACCCTAAAAAATTTAAAGACCGTATTTTAAATCAGTGATTGAAAGAAACTGGGGCCAGCACTCGGGAGGTGAGGCAAGAAGACCACTGAGAGCTGGAGGCCCGCGCGCGCTACACGGTGAGCTCAAGGGCAGCCTGAGCTGCACAGTGAGAGCCCTGTCTCCAAAAAAATGCGGGGCGACCACAGGCTGGATTCAGGCCAGAAATGGATTTCACTTGGCTTGCGCAGTGATGATGGTGAAGAGGAGGAAGATGACAGAAAAGAAAAAGGCAAAAAGAAGGTCAACTACCCTTTTAAAAATGTGAGGATTTCACCTGTAAATGCATATTTCCAGCTCTTCTTGAAAAATCTGAAATTCTGACAATACTGGACCTGACTTTCCATAGGCTAGTAACTGACCAAAATTATGTAATCACAGCCCCACGTACATGAGACATTTGGTCCTAAAGCGACATGTGAATTATTATGTATCATTATGCATGTTGTTTTTTCTTACCAACTTCAAAGAATAAAGAATGCCATACTTGGTGGATGGGTGCAGATTTTTACAAGTACAATCCACTCTCCACATTAATGCAGTAAAACAAAGCTACAATCAAAGAAATCAATTTACCTTAATCTGAGTTTGTTCGATTGACTTTTCCCATATCTGCTGATCATATGCTCCAATCTGAAATAAGGAGCAAGCTATTTAAATGATGCAAAGGCAAATACCTATATTTTTAAGTCAAGCCTCACGTGGAAGTCATTAATCTATTAAGTATTAATGTATCTGGAAAATGTTTCTGCTTCTCAGTTAGAATAAATCAATACTTCCAAAAATTATTTCCTTCAAAACTCTAAAATAGCTGGATCTAAAAGTTAAAAAGCAACATCTAAAATATTTCAAATTAAATATTACCTTAAAAGACATTTCCACTTCTTAAGGAAAACATCAATAGGAATACTAGAGAAGAATAAAAGGTAAGGGACAGCTCAATAAGAGGATAAAGGCCCCATCCGTATCTCTAAAGTTTGAACAGAAGTAAACTTTCAGAGCGTTGCCATGGCTGTGTATGCAGCCTGGAGAAGGGAGAGGACTTGAAAATTTTATACTGGGACCTAGAACTGGGTTTATAATGATCTTGTACATCCATTTTCCCATTTAAATTGAGGTACCATATAATACCTGGCATCATTAAACTCAGGTAAAAGTACTGTGATATTCCTTGTGCAAAGTTTCTGTTGGAAGTATACTCTGCAAATAAAAATTACTGCTATTACCTTCTTTTGATACCACGATATAGCATCTCTCTCATTTGAGGCCATTTGTGTCTCCAGCCAGAGAGTGGGAGTTCACTGAAAACGAAGGAAACCAGTCGGTGAGTCCGGACGCTGAAGGTTACTCTGCCATCTGGGGAGCCCTCGGCGAACAGCAGTCCTTCCTCTGACTGCGGGGGCAGCAAACACACGGTGCCTGCCGCAAGACTTGGTGAGCGTGAGTTGGGTGCAGGACAGGACGGGAGGAGGTGCCGGAGTCACTCGCCCGCCCCCGCGCCCCCGGCGTCAAACTCTCACCTGGTGCCCGCTGCCAGGCAGGCCCACGTCCGGGTCCTTCCTCCTCAGTGGCCCCGGCCGGGCGGAAAGGCCGGGGGCGAGGCGGCAGGCCCAGCAGGCCGCATCTTCGCCCCTAGGCCGCGATGCCGGCGGGGCCGTTACCATGGAGACCACGGCGGCCGCGCCAGGCTCGGAGGCAGCTGGCGGCCTGCGCTCCTGGGAGGGCAGTGTGTTGTAACCGACAGCGCACCCTCCCAGCCTGACCTACGAGGTCACGGGGTGGGCCATAAAATAAGCGAAGAACGGACGGGGCAATGAGGGCAGCGGAAGGAAGCGGGCTTCGCTAGGCCGCCCCTCGCTACCGCAACGGTGAAGGCTCTGTGCCTCTGGAGAGCGCCAGCGCCCGGGAGGCTGCAGAGCGGCGTCGCGGGTCCTCACTGGGCTGCGCCGTCAAGGCGGTGACTCAGCCTCCCCAGAGCCCAAGTGCAGACCGCATCGCCGCCCACCTCGGCTTCCGCTTTCCGGCTTTCACCGCCCAAGTGGCTCCGCCCCCGGCCCGGGCCTCCCCCCCCAGCCTCGGTCGGGCCCGGAACGCGGGGCTGGGTCCGCGCTGCTCGCTGCAATTCCCCGGGAGCGGCTTCCAGAGCACCCTCAGGTCCGGGCTTAGAAGCCACTTCGGCAGAAACGACTTTGCCATTCAGCGATCTCTGGTTCCTGCAGTTCCTGGTTCGTGTCTTCGGAGCCGTTCCGCTCCTTCATGTCGGCTCCCCCCTGCCCCTCGGGGTGCTGTAGGCTCCGGGGTCTCGGGCGGAGCCTGCACGAAAGCGCACGCAGGTTTTGGGTCGGGGGTGAGTGAACTACTGTTGTGAAACGCAGAGCCTGGAGGACTGGGCATTAGGGACTCCGTCTCCGCTGCTCTGGTAGTTAAACTTTGTGGATTTCAGGAGTTAAAGAAGGGGAGAGATAGGGCTGGGGTCTCTGGTCGCTTTTCACAAATTAGAATAAGGGAAGGTGGTAGCAGAATTTATAAATTAAAACAGGCCGATGGAGGTCAGAAAACGGCTGCACCCTCAAATGAAAGTTAAGGGTATGTCAGTAAGGTTTGCAACCTTTCTTCCTCCGCTTTGCGCTGAGATTTCCCACCTGCCACAAACCCCAAGGGTTATAGGATGTGTATTTTTAAAGCAATATATTCAATCAAACAAGCCTGTTGTGTCACCTGTTTTATGGATTATCTTGCCACTAAACAAAACCTGATGAGAAAAAAGCCATTTCGTGCCAGGCACATCCCTGTAACCCCAGCCACTAGGGGCTGAGGTAGAAGGGCTGCAAGTTTAAGGCTAGACTGGACAACTCAGAAAGACCCCACTGCACAGTTATTTTTTAGAGTTAGGGATATAGCTTAGTTGCAGAGTGCCCCTGCATTCATATTCACACTTCCAAAACACAGTGCTGTATAGTGCTCCATAGTACATGAACACCTGACACGTCCACAGACCACTTTCATTACTCTATGCATTTTCAAGAATATCTACGTCACCAGAATAAAAAATTTAACACCTAACAAGTACATATAAACCAATTCAAACAGCAGGAGGCGTAACTGCCACAAAAGCAAGTATAATTTTTCTTCTTCCCCCAAAATAGCTGCATCTCAGTATGGATAGATACTCCCTCCCTCATCTGTAAGCATTCTTGAAGGAAGGTAAAGTCCAAAATTTCTTTTTAAAGTTGTACATGATGGGATAGAGAAGGTAGGAGGGAAACAGGTTTGTGCTATCTAGAATTCACACATGCTCTTCATTTTGTAATGAAACATCAGTAAAGGACAAATCAGACTCTGTTTATTAAAAAAATACTTTACAGGGGGAAAAAAACCTCTATGCATTCCGTTGTCCTATTTTACAAAGAAATAGCTTAACAATTTAACACACTTAGACAGCTACAAAAAAGCACTGTGTTAAAAGGATTATTATTCACACAAATTTGGATTTAAGACTATTCATTAAAAATTTTTAAAACACTTGTTAATGTCAATAAACAAACTAAGGCCACACAACGCAAAAAGTCCGCCAGGCAAATTATACATCTCATCTATATGCAAAGACCTCTTAAGATAAATTAAAGCCACAGGAAAAAAATTCTTAGCTGCCAATCAAAATGGAGTTTAGTCACAGAAAACACTATTACATGAAAATTTACAACATGTGATAGAAGCAGTACATATTTCTTTAGAGAAAATTGAAAAGTGCTATATTTTAAGAGACAGTGGTCTCAACTACATGCACAAGTGGATCCTAAAAAATTTATTAAGAAAATGGAAGGCCATATTTATGGAGAGATATTTGCTTTCAAAAGCAACAAACTTTCAGGATGAGCATGAGTCCTTTATGCGCTTAGGAAAAACATACGTACTGTGCATTTCCTTTACTTGCATGACCAATAAATACAGCTGCAACCTGCTTTAAACAAAACAGCACAAAATGTGAACCTCTGGCATATGCTATGGAAAGGTATTTGTTTAAAAACCTGTAGTAGTGGTGAAGTATTTATTAAAAGATACAATCTTCCTAAAGGTACAAATACAAATAACTCTTTAATGACTAATACAGATGAAAATATAATGGGCTAATATTAATGATTAAGAATATATTCACTAAGTATATTTTCATAGATTTGGGAGTCTTGTTCCTATATTAGCTTTGAGACAATAATATTTATACAGGGAAAGGCAATAAGCAAAAGTTTCTCCACTCATGACCTTTATGCTACTAAGACTGATGATGCAGGACATCTTTTCCACGGTTTAGTTAAGAATTTATTTAATAAGCTCACTTTCCCCTACAAGAGCTTACAATATTAGTCAACTGATGGTCCAACTGTCTCTGAGGGGACAGGGCACTTTCCAAAGTCTTCAGCTAAAAATAGTGTACCAGTTAAATTTTAAGTACTGAATAGGCAAATTAAAAGTATAGTTAAGCTTAGAAATTTTTAAAGAGTTAAAAAAAAGTTTGGAGGAGGGAATCAATATGTAGGTTTCTATTGTTATTGCTTTCTGAATTTGAGATACCTCCCAGGATCACAATCTTACTCCTAGCATTATCTTGGTAATTACAGATGATTTCTGAGCCAGGGGGAAGACTTTTATCCTTTTTAATGGACACCATAAAATCATTCTATTTACTATTAGGACTATTTATGTATTAGGTCCTTTCCATAAGCACATTTTAAAAATTCCCTCTTCTCCACATTTCTCCATAAAACTTATAGCTTACATTCTGCAAGTAATCTCAAGAGTTGGCACAATGGATAATACAGCAAAAAGGAAGATCTGCTTAAATTTCACTGCCATCACAACTTTACAAATCAGAAGACGCCCGATTGTTCCATGCCTCACTCCACCAAACCAAGTAATTTAATGATTTAGAAAAGTTGCAATCATTTGTATCACTAAACTAGGATACAGTTTTGAAAGCAGTAAGGAATTCAAAACTTCTGCTTTTATATTCATCAGTCTTTAAAGCATGCTATCAAAATCTAATACTCACATAGGACATTGAGTTTCCAGATACATTACTAGCTAAATATTTCTCTCCATTCTATTGCAATTCTAACATACAACGAATTTATTAGTACATGATTTTAAACACTTTTTATATTTCAATGCATTTATATTGGAGGTGAGGGTAGAATGTTTTATAAAAGGAAAATGGGGGTTTGCTTTTGAGTGTAGGTCTTTGCAGACCCGCTGGTTCCTGAGTGATTGTACACAGTGCTGGCTGTCCAGAGACAGTCTCCTTGCTTACTAGTAATGGCCAGCCTGAGTGATTGTACACAGTGCTGGCTGTCCGGAGACAGTCTCCTTGCTTACTAGTAATGGCCAGCTTAGACGACAGATAGCGTCTGCTGGGGGGCAAGTGGGAGATGGGGAAATCGGGTCTTGGAAGACAAGAAAAACAAAATAAAAACTTTTTGCTTTAACAGCCTTGCTCTTCATGATTATTTTAAAAAGCAAATGTTGCCTGAGAAGAATTTTACTTTGCACAGCCTGGTAAAGCTCTATGAAATTCTTCTGGACAGAAAAATAAAAATAAGGAATAACCCAACCCATACGTTTTGTGATTAGCCCCCTTTCCCACAAAATAACAAAAGAAATAACCCCAAGGTCCCTTAAAAACTAGTTGTGATAAACTAGAATTTACCCAAGAATTTATACACAGGATTTAAAAACACCCCTGCAATAATCACATTACCTTTCATACCATTCTAATTACCTATTTACAAAGATAACTAAAACCAACACCACTTCCAATTCATAAATGGTTTACATTGAAATGTTTCCCTATTTGTCTTCATCCTTTGAAACAGAGAATACGTACATATACATATATATATAAGGAATAATACAGATTCTAACTAATCACTGTAGTAGTATTTGCTGATGGTTACTTTTCTATCAATTTACACAGTGACCTCTATACTTTGCTAATATCCATTTAACTACACAACAATATTGCACAAAGTAATATTTATATAAGATTTAACCTATTTCAGAATATTTTAGAGAAAATTCATATTTGATATTTCAAAAGATGCAGCTAAGTTTTCATGGTGACAGACACAGTAAAGCAGCATCTTTTTTTTTTTGCCTATGTTAATGTAAGTATTTCAAATCTCACCATCCAAAAAAACAAAACTTCAAATTGCACTGTAACCAGGTAGATACAAGAATCTGGTCTTAGGTGTGGGGAGTACTCTTCGTTAAATAAACAAAAGGCCTACCCTAGTATTATTAACCAAAAGAAAGTATGGGTATCACATTAGCATTTTAAAACAATAGAAAGTTAGTATCACACTAGCTATATGAACTGTGCCTGTCTGAAAAAGAATAAAAAATTTAAATACTCAGGCACTAAGTTTTAGGCTACCCAAAACTCTAGGATGAAGTTTAGTGCTGTATTCTTTATGAGAAAATAGCAACACAGAGTAACAGTAAAGAAACCTAGTTATTCACTAGTTAGAACTGTGAAGTGTATCAAAAATAAGTATCAGGAGTAGGTTGATGCCAAGTAAAAAGAACAGTTTTTCTTAAGTTTGATGCTCAAAACATGGCAGCCTCATCAGAAAAACTGATACTGTTTTCTTAAGTTTGATAACTGTGATCAATTTAGAAAGCAGAAGTATCCACATGAAATGTGAGAATGCTAGGAAGCAGAACAACAGAGTATTATGTCAACATTATCTCTTTTACCCAAAATACCTTCCATAGTTACCATGTATTTTATAAGAGATTAATGAACCACGGATAATAACCGACCAAGGACTATTCAGCTTCAGATTTTTTTTAATTGAAACATCCACTGGGCATTAAGTAACAGATACAAAAAAAAAACAGTTTCGATCAGAAAGTGCTGTGCTTTCTCTTTTAAGGAACCAGAGAGCCACTGAATTTCCTTTAGAAACTACTTGTTCCTTACGGCTGGACTAAATAACTTACTTGCCCATGTACCAGATGCAGGAACTCTTTCCTGCAGTCTATGCCATTTTTTAGTGTGGAAACTGAGTGTGTGCCATGAAGACAAACCCTAAACCCTAAATCTGACTTCTATCATGAAAATAGCAAATATGGCAAGAGACAAGGTGAGATAAAATTAAGGAAAGTGAATGATTTAACAAATAATCTGTTATTCCAGAGAATTCTTGTTTTGATTTGAAGAAGAGATTGAATTGTTACCTCACACCTTAAAACAGAAAGTAGCAGCAGACCCACTATTACATACTGTACTAACGGGATAAGATACAACTCTTAATTTTGCATAATCTGTGTAAAAAAGATATGCTTGACATTTGTGGAATGTCATTTCTCTTTATAGAATTATAGGCAAGATTTCTCCAATAAAACTTAACTTAAGCCAGTTATAAAACTATAACTTCACATCAAAATTTAAAAAAGTTAAAAAATGTGTTTGAATATGTACATATCACACAGGGGTGCTTGTATGTTCCTGCAGACTGTGTTGCTGGTCTGAGTCCAGTCTATTTTCCACCTTCAAAACTGGAATAGGCTGAGTCTTCTGATCTTGCTGTAGATGATGAAGTTCTGATGCAGGTGAGAAGGACGATGAAGCAGTTGTCACAAGCTGCATCTCTGTGCATGTGTCTTTAGATTCAGTTTTTACCCTTATACATTGTGAGTCAACTTCTAATTCTCGCTTTCCAGTTAAATCAGAATCCATATTAGAATTGCTTTCTGTGTTCTGAGTGGCTTCAACAACAGGGTGGTACTGTTTAAGTCTTATGTGCCAGGCTAAGCTGCATACTGCCGACACTGTTTTGAACTGGTGAATAACATTTCTAGGGATGAAGTAGATATCATTGTCGCATAGCTGGATTCTGGCATAACGAATGCCTTCTCGCCTCATTTGGTTTAGTTTAGCTTCATCCACCCACTGTACACACTAAAGAAAGGCAAAAAGTTGTGTAAGACTTTAAAATGTACGATAAGTTATTTAGTCAAAATATTATAATTAGCACAGGAAAACAGAAGGGATATAACAAAGTTAAGCAATACTAAATGAGATGTAACTTTCTAAAGTGTCCTCTTGGGAAACATTCTTCTCTATATTTTTCCACCTCTCTAGTCAAAACAAAGGACAGTATGTGGAAGTGCAGCTAAACGTCAATATTCTTTGGCACACATAATGGCAATATTTTAATCTTCTCCTTCTATGTCTCAAATTTTTGCAGTTAAGGGCCCATAGCATAATGAAGTTAACAACTGAGACTGCTCATGGCCAGAACTGAGCCCCCCGAACCTTTCTGACAACCTGGAGCCTAACTGGCATCCCAAAGATTAAAGGAATGTTAAGCATTTTGCTTAACAAGCTCTGTTTTAATGATTTCTGACACTTGACATTCATACAGCCTTCAATAAAAATAAAATTATGTTCAATAACCATGTTATCCAGCTACAAGATAAAATGCAAAATAGAATGGGTACAGACACTTATTTCTAATATCTAATACAAAGGGTAATTAAAAAGCAAGAGTCATTACCTGGGAAACAGGAGGTTCATGAAGGTCTAACTGAAGTCTCTGTACAACATCAGTAAAATCCTCAGCATGAAAACAAATCACATCTTTGGTTATACGAGGTTGGTCACTCCTAATGTTTAACAAAATTAAGTTTTAGGAACAAGAATCCACTATAAAAATTGATGATAAATTTCAGTTCTCCACTTCCGGAAATCCTACTATTAGCAAACAAACAGAATACATATCTTCTAAGGAAAAAGCATACACTCGATACTTTAATAAATTTTTAAAAAATAGAATAAAACTGCTTTTATAAAAACATAAAACTCAGATTAGCTGCTACAAAATTAAAAGCCTTGTCTAAAAGAGGTTTTATTCTAAACAAGATATAACATTTGGGGTTCTCCCATCAATCTGCACCTCTATGTCCTGAGCTGTATTAAAATTTGGATCCAACGCCAGGCATGGTGGCACATGCCTGTAATCCTAGCACTCGGGAGGCTGAGGCAGGAGGATCGTTGTGAATTCAAGACCAGCCTGGGCTACAAAGTAAACTCCAGGCCAGCCTGAACTGCACAGCAAGACCCTGTCTCAAAAAAAGACAAAAGTAAAATTCAGCGCCAACTGAATGTAGCATGGTTGGTTCAGATCCTATGGAAAGCAGTTCCTTAAGACACTGAAAACAGAATTACCATATGATCCAGTAACACCACTTCTGGGGATATATCACAAAAAACTGAAAGCAGGGACAGGAAGAGATACTTGGAAACTAGTTAGCTATTGGATCACAACAGATGAAAGGTGGAGGCAACCAAGTGTCCATTAGCGGACAAAATGTTTTACATACACACATACAACACCCTATATATTTAAAATGGTTTGTACACAGCCTTTTAAGAGAAAAGATATTCTAACACTGCTACATCAATGGATGAACTCTGAGTACTTTGGAAGGCAGCTATGCTCATCACTATACCACCAATGCCACACCCTGAGTACTTTGTAATAAGAATAACAGGCCCATCACAAAAACACAAATGCTATATGATTCTATTTATGTGACATAATAAAAATAGTTAAATTCAAAGAAACAGAAAATAGGAAGAGTGTAGGCAAGAGGGGGAAGAAGGGAATACTTCTTGAATACAGAGCTTCAGTTTTGTAAGATTTGAAAAGATGCTCGAGACTTGTTTCCTAACAATGTAATTATACTTACCATAAATGAATATACACTTTTAAAATGTTTAAAATGGTAACTGCTATAGTTTGTGTCTAGATATCCTCCTGAAGTCTCCTGTGGTCCTAGGTGGGGCTTTTTCAGAGGTACCTGGATCTAGAGTGTGTGACACTAGGATTAAGAGTGTGTGGATACTAATGTAGTACACTGATTAGCCTGGCGTACTTCTGGATACGAGTGCTACCTGCTCTAAGGGCAAGTTTCCAAGACAGAACATAAAGGTTAGAAAGAAGCCGCTACTGTCACTTGTAGCTTGGCACCTTCTGTCTTCTGTCTTTTACTCACCATGAACTGTTTCTCTTTTGTGATGCCCCTCTACCATGCCATCCCACCTTGGAGCTAGCCAATTATCGGGTAAACCTCTGCAAACTGAGCCAAAATAAACCTTTCCTCTTTTAACTTTGGGTGTTGAGTATTTTGTCTCAGCGAGAAAAAGTAACTAAGATAATAACCTTCATGCATATTTTACCACAATTTAAAAATTGGCTCCCAACCTTTTAAGTAAAATCCACATTTCCCTAGACAACATTAACCAATCTTAACAGTTGAGGTCCATTTACTTACCATTCACCAAACTGTACAGCTTTCAAAACCCCAACAGCAGCCGTACTCTGCCAGTCAAACCCCTGACCTACATGATCAGCATGAGCTCTTGTCCTATCTTCAAAGAGGACTTCACGGGGTTCACTGGTCCGAGGTAGGTACTGGAGATTTTTAATTTCATTCATTGATCTGGAATTGATTTAGTTGTAAAACAAGAGGAAAGCAATGAGGTTAAGAAACAAATTTTAAAACTTAAACAGCAACAAGATTTTTAAAAAAGTTGCTGAGCTAGGCATGGTGGTGCTCACCTGTAATCCCAGCACTCTGAGAGGCTGAGACAGGAGGATCACTGCAAGTTAGAGGCCAGCCTGGATAACATAGTGAGTTTAAGGCCACCCTGAACTACACATCAAGATAGATAGATAGATAGATAGATACATACATACATACATACATACATACACACATACATACATACACAGACAGACAGACAGACAGGGTTGGGTGTGGTCCAGTGGCAGGGTACTGGCCTGGCCCACAGGAGCCCCAGGTTCAATGCCCAGTGCTACCAAAAAGAAACTGATCCCACAACATCTGTGCTCCCACCCTCGGCCCAAGGATGCTGCCTTGGTAAAGTAAAAAACAAGTCTGCTAAAATATCATATTTAAATAAGATGACAGCTAAATATACAATGGTTATGCTCATTAGCACTTAACAAATCATACTGTAATCATTAACATGATTTCTTTCCTTTCCCTGTATACCAGGATAAAGTAGAGTTGTGTCCTTGATTACACTCACAGTGCTCAACATATAAAACATGTGGTTGTCTAGCAACATAAAGTATAACTCAAAGTTTAAGGCAGTGAGTTTCTTTACCCTCAACTCAGTCACTCTCATTTCCAACTCTGGAAACATCCTACTAATCCTATGATTTAAGAAGGAAAACGGAGCATCCATGTAATTGCCTTCTACTTTAAAATGAAAGTAAAAGGCTTAAAACTAATATTGGGAGCACGACAGATTAAAAGGGATGGAGGGACTGCAGATGAAATAGAACTGATTGAGTTAACTACTGATATTGAACCTATGAGTTTATTATATTCTGCTTTTATAAGTACCCCCAAATCTCTACATATAACCATCTGATGGTGATAGTAACATAACAATAAGAGGAATTAGAAAGTAACAGTATCAACAAGCTTCATCATGAATGAAAATGATTACATGTCTTAGACTTAATAAAACTGAGCAAAGAAAGCAATACAGGCTGAGAATATAGAAAAAAAGGATCAGCAACCAAGAACAAAGCAGATCTATTCAATGAACTCTGTAAAATAAAAATCAAAGATCCAAACCAAGACATAACGTAAAATTTCAGACTGCTCTGGCAGAGGACACTGTAATCTTACAAAATGGAGGGGGAAAATTACACACAAAAGGACAAAAATTACAATGGATTAAAAATTCTCAGAATATTAGATCACAGAAGACATTAAAATAATGCTAAAAGTGCTAAAGGAAAATACAGCCTCTGAATTCCAGTTAAGCTATAATCACATTTAAAGACGATGAAAGAAATTTTCAGACAGATAAAGACTCAAAATACCTTTCTTTTCTAGAACATTAAGAATGTGCTCAAGTGAAGAAAGTAAATATATCTAAGAGACAATCATAGGTTAATGACAGAAAGCATTAAATGAGAAATTCTACATTGATAACTGTGAAACATGTCTTCCACACTGAACTAGGGAAACACAGAGCTCCAAAAGATTTTCATATAAAGACATGATATGCTTAAGCGGGAGCTAAAAAGGTTGATTTCACGGTAGAGAGAACAACAGTGGTCACTAGAGGGTAGGGAGATGGTAAGTATCAAAATACATGTAGGAAAAAAAGTTCTAGTGTTCCACAGCTCAGTAGGTGGGACTATAGTTTACAAAAATTTATTATGTATTTCTAAATAACTAGAAGAGCTTGAAAGTTCTCAACACAAAGAAATGATAAATGTTTGAGAAGATGCAAATGCTCATTTCTGATTTGATTATTATATATTGTATACATGCACTGAATTAGCACACAATAACCTACAGATAAATAATTATTAAATTATATGTCAAAAAAATTAAAAAATTATAACGGATGTACAGCAGATAAAATGATAAAAGTCTGGAAAGAACTGAAGATACAGGGCCAGGGATGTAATTCTGTGGTACAGCACCTGCCTACTAGGTACAAAGCCCTGAGTTCAATTTCTGGTACCAAAAAAAGACAAAAAAAAAAAAAGATTTGAGGCTATACAAAGTAACAGAATGTAAGGTACCTGCTAACATCCCCCAAAATATAATAACAATAAAGCAAGAGGTTTTATGTAAGAAAGTCAAACAAATGAGAAGGCCATTGTGGTTTTAGAGGCAAGTAACTAACACACAGTGCTAGGTGTGGTGGAGCATGCCTGTAATTCTACCACTCAGGAGAATCCCAAGTTCAAAGCCAGTCTGAACTATATTATAGCAAGATGCCGCCTCAAAAAATCAAAAAGGAAAAACAAAAAGAGTATTTTTTTGAAGAGTTTTAATCAAATTCATAAAGGAAAGATGCATGTGATTGCCAGCACTAAGCTCATAACATAAACCTTCCCCTACAAAATACTGGATTCTTAAAATATTGGTAGACATGCAGTGGAAAAAAGTTAAACTAAAATAAGTGAAGGAAATACAAACAACAGTATATATTAAAGTGAATATACAAAATTATAAAATTGAAACCAAGTTTTAGACATGTATCTTTTTTTCAAATAGTTATATTCCCATGTAAACTTACTGAATAGTAAATCCAGAATATGTTTTTCTATACTTTCATTTTGTATCTTTAGTGGTGAAGTAAGTTTCTTGTGTGCAGTATATAGTTGGGTCTTTTTTTAAAAGCCATTCAGCCAGTGTGTACCTTTTAACTGAAGAATTTCATCCATGTACATTCAAGGTTACTATTGAGAATAAAGTCATTACTGTCATTTTGTTTGCTAATTTTCTTCTAATTATTTTAAATATCCTTTCTTCTTTCCTTCCTCTTTTGTTCACCTCTGTGGTTTGATGGTTTACTATATTGATAAGGATTGAGTCTTTTCTATTTCTCTTCTGTGTATTAGCTCTTACACTGGATTTCATGCTTTCACATGTTTTCACGCCAGTTATCTTTCTTTTACTTCAGCATGTAGGGCTTATTTAAGCTACTTTTTACACTTGTTGGCAAGGCCTTTATTTCCTTTTGTTTCTGACAGCCTTGCTAAGTGTAATAATCTCAGTTAGCAGTTACATACTTTCAGGACCTATCTTCCTTATTTGTCTCTTCTTAATGAAAATATATTGGAAATGTTTTGATGAAGTCACATGGTTTCCACCACTGAGCAAACTGCAGTGCTTTCTTTCTCAGATCCTCAAAGCTTTCTCAGATGCCCTTCCTCCAAAGTCTTGCTATTAGATCCAACATCCCACCAATGATTTCCTTTTACCTAGAGAAGAAGTAATGAGGGAATTTGTGATCTTCAATGATATGGGCAAATTCTCCTTGGAGGCCTAAGTCCAACAACAAGTAAGGTGAGCCTCTGGGTAGAAACTGTCATCTTTTTTTTTAAAGATTAATCAACTTCTTCATGTCCACTCTTCATGAGATTCTATTATGGCTTTTTTTTAAATAGGAGCCACGTCACTCCCTTTGGGAGAGGAATGTATTCATAAACCATGTGATACTGCTTCTTCATGCTCATATTAGTTTCTAAAAAGATGAAGGCCAATCCTTTGTCATCAAACATCTTTACTAATAATTTCCTAAATATATTAATTTCTTTCTGGATGTCTTCATCCAGTAAGGTAGCAGCTCAATGATACTGCCAAAGGACTATCAGGCAGTGGCCCTAAGAAAGAGATCAGAAGTTGGATAAACATAAGTAAACCTTAAGGGGCTTGGGAAACTGAAAGCTGTCAAAACAGTACAGATATTTTCCATGTGTGCAGCAAGACACTGGTGCTCAGCAATAGCTTTTTTCCTCTGGCTTTGCTCCTCTTCACCAAGATGTTCTCTTTCACCTGTTTTGGATACAAACATGTCATCCCGAGTATAATGGTCTCCATCCATTTTTCCTATGAACTAACAAGTTTGTTTTGATATTCTGCTGTTCCTATCTTTTCATTCTTGAATAAATCATTTAGGCTTAGGTGATCATCATTAAGAAAGTATCTGACTGCTTCCTCAGGTAGAAACCTGAGGCAGACACAGGGAGAAACCCTGTGTCTCTTCCTACGTTCGGAGGTTCTGGAGGCCTGTCTTCCAGACTCATCTGTTCTGACAAGGATCACTTCTTGTTTGTCTGCAATCTCCTCTGCTTTTGTGGTTCTGATGATATTTGTTAGCTTCTTTTATTAGCTTTTGCAAGTTGGCTTTAAGTTGTTCAGCCAATTCCATATTCCCCATCATCTCTTCCTTAATAATCTTGGCTCCCAATTTGTTCTCACCAACACCCAGACATTCATGGATTCATCCTCTGGACCCATATCTTTCAGAGACAAAGTCCTCAAATTTTCTATTTTGTTTTTTAGCTTGTTCCTTCATTCTTTGGTAAATTTCCTCAGCCAGCTTAATCTACCATCCTGTACTCCTGAGGGGATAAACTATCAGATGATTTGCTTTTTTCATATTTCTGTCTCTTGTTCTTTTTTTCTACTTACTCTTTATTTTTCCTAAATAGTTGTCTTTTTTCTTTTTTTTCTCAAATGTTCCTTCAAGAACTGTTACATTTGCTCAGTCACATCAAGCAGCATCCATGTATCCACAAGTTGAAGTCGTTTTAAGTTCTTTCCACCTTTCTTTTTCAAAACTGGCTCTGGCCTGATGCAACACCTCCACCCTGGTAATTTGGGTCTGTTCCTTACATTCAATACCCTTTGCCAAGGTAATGTATTTTAAGCAATAATACTAGGATATATGGGATACAGTCAAGAAAGTATGTTATCTCCAACAAAAGGTAATCAGAAACTGCAGGCAAAACAGAATAATACATTGTTTTAAATAATCTAAATATGAAACTACAGTGTGGTATGATTCTGAGTATCTAGGTGCAAGATCACTCTGTACAGTATATTCTTCCTATGAATCACAACACTATAACCTTAGAATATGAGTTTTTACCCTATAACTTGGGTCTACAGTAAATATACTTACCCATCATACTATAAATGCTGTTTAATGGCTTTCCAACTTTAGAATCTACTTACAACAAAGCATTTAAAACCTAATTGTGGGCCAGGTATGATGGTGCACACCTGTAATCCTAGCACTTGGGAGACTGAGGCAGGAGGATCACCATGAGTCCAAGGCTAGCCTGGGCTATCTAGTGAGTTCGAGAACAGTCTGAACTACATAGGGAGACCTTACCTCAAAGAACAAAACCAACAGAACTATATGGCATCAAAAACAGAATATGAATTAACCTCAACAGTGTTTATGTGCAGTTAGGAGGAAGAGGGTATTGTAGGGGTCATCTAGTTTTTCAGAATATAGGTAAGAGCATCGAATACCCAACCCAACTATCATACCAAAAACCAAAGCTTTGTCAAACGTCTTTCAAGAAATAAAAAAAGTATTATAAACAAATGGCCTTTGCCTATAGAAAAAAAATGTCTCTGGGAGGGAAAGATGGAGAGGAATTTTCCTTATCAGCCCTACTGTACTATTTAGTTTTTTTAAACATGTGGGCCTGATTTAAGAATTCATAAAGCCAAAGACCACCTTTAACAACAGTGCCCTTGATAACTGGATAGCTTCTCCTATTAGTTCCACCATTTTCAGTAACAAGAACTTTTAACAGAGAAAGATAACATCTGTGTTTCTGTCCTGATTCATTACTCTAATTTGAAGTGTTTTTAAATGCTTCACTTAAGAATACTTAATCCCAATAGAAGTAAAATTTGATGACATTTCAGATTAGTAAAGAAATAATGAGTTTTTAAATAAATGATGTTAGTCTAGCTGCTTAACTACCTTAGGAAAAAAAGTTAAATCTCTTCCTCTATTCGGAAACCAATTTCCTATAGCTTAAATGTGTAAATACTGAAGTTACAGAAGTACTAAGAGAAAGTGTAGGTTGAATGATTTGTAATACTAGAGGAAGGTCTTTCCAGGCCTACTACTAAAGGAGAACCTCAGAGAAAAAGATACATAAGTCTGATTACATATCAACAAAAACTGTCAGTGTAAAACAAAAACACTAAAGATGAAATAAGAGAGTAACTTGCAATGTAAGAAAAACAAAGGATTAATAATCATAGTACACATAGAATTTTTACCAAAATACCACAACACAATAGAAATGTAGACAAAGGGAATTACCAAAGAATTAATAACAAGGAAAGAAAATTAAAATAAGGTGTTTTTCAATGAGCTCAACGAAGTTAAGAATGTTAGTGGAAGGTATGAGCAAAAGGGCACTGTCATACTATATGAGTAGCAATATAAATTAATATATTTCTAGACATCCATTAAAAATGTGTATACTTTGAGATGTGAGTGTTAGTGCACACAGGTAATTGAAGCTTACTTGAGAGGCTGAAGCAAGAGGATTACAAGTAGAGGCTAGCCTGGGCAACTTGAAAGACCCTGTCTCAAAAATTAAAAAGGGGGGCTGGGGATATAGCTCAGTGGAATAAGTGCTTGCCTGGCAAGCACAAAGTCCTGAGTTCGATCCCTAGTACCGCAAAAAAAAAAAAAGGAAAAAACAAAAATTAAAAAGGTCTGGAGGTATAGTTTGGTGGTAGAACACTTGCCTAACATGTTTCAATCTCCAGTTCTAGAAAGGAAGGATGCAAGGGAGGGAAGGAGGTTGAGAGGAAAGGAGAAAGGATATATACTTTGAGACTAGGAATTTCTACTAACAAAACACACAAATGCACAAAGATACATATTTATCAACCATTCCCCATCTACCCATGATGTACATGTTTAACACCTGATTGTGGAAAGGGGAAGGCAGCTAGGATTTGCTGACTTCTGTAGCCTACCATATTTCCCCAAAAATAAGACCAGGACTTCTATTAATTCTTGCTCCAAAAGACACAACTGGACTTATTTTCAGGGAATATCTGTACTTGTTTCATGTATAACAATTTATATTTATTCACACTTATTCAGGTACATTAATCTACACGTATTCAAATACAGTCATATCATCTGGAACATTGTTGTAATAATCCAAACTCCAAATTCCAGCCTAAATCTCCTGTGACTCCATTTTCTACAGAATCACTGGTCCCAATCTCTCATGTCCAGCAATAGAGCTCTCCTTAAATGAGTACTTGTGCCCATGTAGCCTTCCTATCATGCATCATTACAACACACAACATACTGAATTGTAACGATTCATATTAGACACAACTATGTCTGTTCATTATCAAAGAGTATACATTATTGGTGTATGATGTCTGTATTCCAATTGATCATTTGGCAGTAAGTCTTGAGTTCATCTGTTTACATAGGTATTTATCTCTTATACAAAGGTGCCCCTTATGTGTTTACAAGTACTCAATTATAATTTATATTATCATTTATTTAAGTATTATTGTCATAATTTATATTGATATTTATATTATTATTATTGTATAATTCATGTCTATCATGTGTTGGAACAGACGTATTACATGTGCCTGCCTGGCAAATGATCTTGATTAGGGCTTACTTTGGGGGTAGGGCTTATATTACGAGCATCCTGAAAACTCATGCTAGTGTTTATTTTCCAGTTAGGTCTTTGTTTTCAGGGCAATTCCGTAAATATTCCTAACATGGCCAACTTCCAGGTACTAATGTGACATTGTTTAATGTTGAATTGGAAGGTGATGCTAATAATAGCCCTTGTGAGGAGATACAAAGTGGCTCCAACACACCATCATGTTTATTCAAATACTGTTTACACTGAAAAATTGGAAACAACTTACACAGAAGAAGAATTAGTTAAATAAATTTTGATACAACTATACAGTGAAACTACAGTCATTTGGAAACCATCTTAATACATTAACTTAAAGAGAAAAAAACCTCCCACCTTTTAATGTACATATAATAAATTCATTTCCTACAAAGAAAATTAATTAATATGAGTAAAAATCGTCTAAAACTTGGTTAATTAATGCATTCTTTGATGGGATTATGGATGGGTTTTGACCTTTTTACTCATTTATATTATCTTTTTCTAAGTTTATAATGATCAGCAAACTGCTAACTTCTTGTTCAGAAATATACAATAAAAATTGCACACAATACTTAAGAATTTAGTAGAATTTCAAACTTCATCATCATTTACAAAAACTGTTGTGATCTTTTACATAACTGCTAGGTTTTACCACACCACTACTGGCATTCATACACATATAGTTTTCACAAAGTATTTTCATGTGTTATCTTAAGTACCTAATGTTATTTTATACCTAGTTCAAGCCATTGTCCTATGAGTCTTAAGTTAAGGTTTAGACCAGTCAATTAAAATTTACTTTCAGGCACTTATTTTGCCTTGCTATTTCTTTTATACCTTAAGCTGATATAAGTCACTTTCAGTCTCATTAAATAAAAACTTTCAAAATACTACAGTGAGTTAATCTACATGTTTCATGTGCATGACACCAAAAAATGAAGTATGACTGAGAAATACAGTTTTAAAAAAATATTATTACAGTAAAAAACATGGCTATTAATTCCCCTCAAAATAATTCCTCTAACTTTAAACACTTCTATCCCATCCTTCTGAAGCAGTTCTAGAAGCCCTTTTCTGTGCCTTTAGTTGCACTGTCCTGGCTATCTTGATGTCCTAAACTGACCCAGAATGTTGACCTTTCATGGTTTTTTGACTTTGGGGAAAAGCCCAGAACTATAGTGCCAGACCCAATGAGGAAGTCTGATGAATACACACTGTAATGTTTACATGGGACTGACTTTCTGTTTGATGGTACTTGGAAACACCATTTACCATATTTTTTTTAATCACACCTTATAAAGACACTCAGAAAGAGGACTTCCAGAAATGTTTCAGAAACTGGCAAGAATGATGAAGTAAGTATATTTGAAGCAAAGGTAGCATTTTGAGGGAGAATAATGGCAAAGTGTCTTTTACTATGATAAATTTTTAAGATTTAAACATTCATCATATTTTTCAATCACCCCTTGTATGTTACCACAACACAAACTCCCAAAGCTCTGTACTGTAGCACATTATGAGTTGCATTCAGCCAACATTGGTTACCTATGTGTTATGGGAATAGATAATGAATAAAACTGTCCCAGTGAGATCAAAATTCAGTAAGAAATATGTAAATAGGGACATAGCTCAACACCAAAAGCACCTGCTTGGCAAATGCAAGTTCCTGAGTTCGGAAAATGTAAATAAATCATTAATAAACAGAATTTTGCAGAAGTAACAAAAGAACCACTGTCTAAGGCACTGATGGCCAACCTCTAGCACGTGTGTTTTTTTTTAAGACAAAAGATGGTAATGTGGTAGTTATTTTTTCTAAACTAAAATATCAGTATTTAGAACTTCAGTATTTAAGTGCAGTGCTCACACTTTGCACTAAGTAAGTGGGTTCTGGGTTGCAGTTTGGGCACTTGTCTCTAAAAGGCTCACCACTCTTGTTCTAAGGGAACGGTGAAAAGCTTCAAAATGAAAGTGACATCCAAGATAAATTTTGAAAATTTACTAAGCCTCTTTACTAGGTAGAGAGGAAGATGGGTGAGGGGACTTCAATTTTAAGTAAGCAAAAAGTAAAAATTATGGTTTGGAAACTCAACTGTAGGGCTAGAAACGAACAGAGGCAGACACAGAGGTACTCTTGAGGCTAGGTTATGAAAGATTTTTATAGACTGAAGAATTTGAACTTTTATCCCTCAGGTAGTTAGGATTCAGGAGTTTTTGTTTTGCTTGTTTGTTTTGTAGTGCAGGTTAGCCTTGAACTTACTTAGGCAACCCAAGCTGGCCTTGAACTCACAGTGATCTGCCTGAGCCCTACGAGTGCTGGAATTATAGATGTGCACCATCATGTGTGGGGGATTTAGGTTTCATCAAAAGAAATAAAGATTAAATTTGGTTTTTAGGACAATGTATAAAGAACTTACAACCAGAAGATTTACTTAAGGAAAGCCTTCAAATAATCTAGAAAGTAGTTTTACGCCCAGGTTGTAGGCATTTTTATAAACAAGTAAAATAAAGTGGTTTCGTGTATTTTAGGAAAAAAAAATACTCACCTTCGTCTTTTGAAGGGTGACTTTGGCATATCTGCTGTAGGGATCATTTGTTCTCCTGGCCTTACCCACATTATAGGCCCATCATCACTCTGGGACCTACATTGTAGTCGCAGGCTGGAAAGTGTGCCCCAGGGCAGAGTCATCTAAAAGTTATAGAATGAGTCACATTTTTAAAAATGTTCAGTTTATTAACAATTTATTACAAATGTTCAGTTTATTAACCCCTCTATATCCAAATAAAGTTCTAAAATTCTTTTTTTGCATGTGTATATAAAGAAATAAATGCCATAATGCACAGTAATTTGTAGCAAATATTATAGTAATGCAGTAATTTGTATTAATATTATTCAAAACACTGCATAGGATTTAACAGGCAAGACTAGCATTTTAATATGAAGTGTTCATTTAAATAATGATCAAAACTTGAAAAATCTGAATTAACACTCACCTTCAGAAATGGTGATTCTTCTAACATATCAAGGAACTCTGGGAAATAATCACCAACTTCTTCATCTACTGCTCCAACAAGACTTATCTGCCGCATTGGACCTGCTCGGTAGGTACCACAACAGTATGTCCTGTTGACCTAAGATAAAATGAAAGAGGCAGGGAAAAAGGACTGAAGTGCATTATAACTAAAGGCTGTGAAGAGGGTATTGTTTCCAATAGTACTGTTTCTTCTACATACTAAGAACTCAATAGTCTAACTTAGATAAAATTAACAGTTACAGACAGGCACCCAAGCACAATGACACATTTAATAGTATGATATGTGCCACAAATAGAAATTTCAATGTGCAATTTATTAGCCTAGAGTTCAAATATCCCCCCAAAATACTGAAGACTGGTAAACTTCTCTGAGAATAAAGACTGTTAAACTCTGAAAATGCTTCCTAATGGGATCTTTATCTAGGGAGGAAAAGTAGAGAAAAGTAGATAAATAAATAGCGGCTGAGTAAGCGGGATAAAGACCACAGTCAGACAAATCTTCCACATTCACTGTGTGCTCCCCAGCTTGAGAGTATTCACTTTAGGCCAGATAGAAAGCTGACTTTTAATCAAATTCAATCTCCTCTTGACGCCAGCTGATCTTGTCCTCTGTTCAACTTATACCAAGTATATTTGTATCTCCAGTGGTATTTTTCCCTTAAATCTGTGCAACATAGAATGTCTTTTCTGTTAATCCAAATCTTAATCATCTTTCAAAGATCAGGTCAAATTTCCTTTTATTCCAGTAGTGTTCCTGGCCATCCTCCATCATCTTTTCCCTTTCTAAAATATAATGTAGCCTGCAAATACAAATACATTTTCTCTTTACAGGTTGAGAACCCCTTAGTACCACAAATATCTTTGATTTTTTATTGTTTTAGATTTGGAAAAAAATTGCATAGACTTTACTAGTTAAGTATCTCTAATACAAAAATTCAAAATGTGCTCTGTTCCAAAATCAAAAATTTTTGAGTATCAGAGATGCTCCACTTGTATCAACTTTCTACTGAACTTAGGATACCCTACATATCTGCAGGCCAGAGCAGCCTTTCTAGCATTCAAGTAAGATCTACA
>PVLD010021067.1:0-32369 GCA_004027595.1 Dinomys branickii | reverse complement strand
ATTATTTGCTGCTTAGTGATAGGCTAACAATAAATAATTGTCATTTGGAGATCACACACACACACACACACACACACACACACGTACAAATCTGGACATCTTCATAGGATTCCAAGCTGAAATGTCATATTCCTACCATCTTTCTCCGTGCCAATAGCTCATTTTCAGAGGTAATGCACTTGTTGCTTGCTGCTGTCATGGATGAGTTCCTCTGGTATCACCATATTCCAGACATTGCTGCAGTTCTCAGCAGTCCTCCCACTCCATAATCTTCCGTTTGATGTGAAATCGCCTCCTTCGAGACGCTAGAAAGGGGATGAAGACTTAGGACGCACAGCTCCTTAGCTATGCTCCTCCTGCAATTTTAGTATTTCACAATAATCGCCATGCTTTAACTAAGAATGATAAAAAGACAGAATCTAAAAGCAAGCATCAAGATCTCTGATGGACAAAAGCAGAATTCAGAGAGAAATGTGAAAACATCAGCTTTCTTCGACAATAGAGTATATTTTTTACCCTACCTTTTTTTCATTTTGTAAAATCATGATTTGCTAGTAAATGCCATCCCAGAAGATATTTATCAAAGCAGGAAAGCTGTGAAAAGGAGCACTTCTCAGTCACTTTAATATTTTGCCTTTTCTTTTGACATTTTCTTGCCTAGAGTCTTCTAATTCCATTAAATATGTACATTTTTTGGCTGGAAGTCTTCTTCATGTATCTTTCAGATAAATCTTAAAAGTACATAAGGTCTGCAGGCCAGCTATTTTAAAGTGCAAATAAGACACATTGTCTATGAGGGTCTCCAAATTATTTATATTCCTGTTGAGCTTTACCTTGCACTTTGTGATAATGATACGGGAAAAGGTGAGACTCCAATATACCTTCTGTGGAGCACGGTCAAACCGTATTAGTCATATTTAATATCTGACATACAGGAACTCACGTTGGCTGATCTCCCATTTGGTTGGCTTTGTTAGCTTCACCTGATGGAGAAGGTAAACAGAAGTGTAAGCAAGTGTCAGGTTAGCAGTGCACTGGATAATATTGCATTATACCTTCACAGGTGGACATGCCTTGACTGGGAGATCTCCTTAGGATCCTGGAAATCACATGTTTGCTACATTGAAAGAATTATATTCTAGGTTCTATAAAAACCTTGCTAGATTGGGATGTTTTCTAGTAGATCTTTCCAACCTGCAACACAGCATCTACACTTTCTTCTGTTGCTTTTTGCCCTCTTTACACTTTCACTTTCCTTCCTGAGTGCATAGGAAGTCACGCTCCCACCATAAGGAGTTGCAAATGGAGGATTTTAGAATGTCCCTTTGTATGTTAGTCACTGTGGGAGGGTCAGGTCCTGAGCTGGAGTTGGGATGGGGTAATGTATATTTGTTTCTTTCTCTGCAACAGAACTACTGCTTCTGTGCTATGTGTTTATGAAATGTTCTCTTTATATTAGATAAGACCTCTAGTAGTACCAGAGAAAATTTTTCAAAATGTTCAATAAGTAAAGTTAGTAGGAGCACTTAGAAGCTACTGTAAAGCTGGAATATTTGGGTTCATTGTGACATGACCCAGAAGTTCGGGACCACGGTGTAGACTCCATCCTACTCCAGCAATCCAGCTCAATTGATGGCTGCTGGCTAGGGCCGGAGCCCCATGGGATGGGGCAGTGCTCTGGTTGTGAGTAGTTTTTCCTTTCCATTGTGAAGCAGGAAACAAGTCTATGTGATATAAGGTATTCTGCTTCCCAATGCCCCACCTAAAACTGATGAGACAAGACATTAGAAAGACAAATGTGAAAACTTAGGTTAACAAAAGGCAAAAGAACAAAAATCTCCTAGTCCTAAACACACACACACACACACACACACACACACACACACACACACCCTCATTCCACCTTAGGCTATTGGTTTGTCAGAGACATCTTCCCATGGGAAAAAATGGTTTGTTTTTCCCTGCTCCTCCGTCTTACAGCTTTGTGTAGACTCTTGTCATTGGATAATTGCAGCAGCTTTATTCAACTAATTTTCCTATCACCAAAGACAAGGATATGTTGGAATTACTGCGTGGTGGAAGAGATGGTGGGAATGAAGGAGAGCACAAAATATGTTGCTTTTGCAAAATTGTCATCGAAAGGATAGCCAGAACATAAATGATACTGTTTTGGCTTCAAAAGGGTAAGCAGGTGTCTTCAAAGTCCCAAATGAGCTGTGTACAAGCTTGTACAAACAAGTGCAGAATCAGGCCTGTTTGTTATTCACACAAACAGAGCTTAAACCATCTGAATTCCACAGTTCCCAGAATTCACATGGTGCACAATGGTCCATAATGAGCAGCACCTGTGCTTACCTCAATTACCAGACCGTTCTGAACAACGGCAGAAAGGGCTTACTAGAAAATTTTTTTTCAATAATAGATTTAGTTATGTCTTTCATAATTGGATTCAAAAGCTCGAAATTTCATTTTGCAACTTGCTCATAAAATTTGTATGAAAAAGTCTGGCATTTGTTCAAAAGAAATAGTCTATGAAGAAAAAAAAATTGCAAAACAGCCAACCACTGGTAACTAAGCAGCCAAATTATAGTCCAAGCACTTGGCAAATACACCGTCTTTTTATTATTTCAGTAATTGAATTTCTGCTAAAGCGTGGAGCATAATTTAACATGAGGAATTTATTTATAATACAATAGTGTTTCAGTAATAAATGTATTATTATTGTCACTTTTAATGGAGTCTTATGTATTCCCTCTGAGACTGTGTGGCAGACTTGGAGACAGCCACTGCACCAGTGTTGTTTGTAGACAATTGAATTAATTGGAGACAGGGTCATTAACTCGACCTGAATACCTCTGATTGCTTCTGTAAATAAGGTTAGAGAGCAAATGGCTAATCTTCGTTGTCATTATAGATTCCTCTTACATTTTCACACTGCCGTGTATATTAAGATCATTTTCCTAAGCAGCTTTTCAGATGCTCCTTATATTTACAGTATTGTCTTTCATAGCACATAACCATAATTGTATCAGACTTATATTACACTCTCCATATCTTTATAAAACACAATACTAGAAAAGAACCTCTGTTGAATCACAACTCATAAAAACCATCAGACCAATACATGAATAAACCAGTGTATAAAGCATCGTATTAAAGGAAAGTAAAATCACAGAGCAAAAGTTGCTTTGGTCTCCTCTTGCAGAGCTGTGTACAATTTGGAAACACAATTAACACAGGACCAGTTCCCAAAGATGCAATCTCTAAAGAAAGAACACAGCAAGGGGAACATTGATTAAAATCTCTTTATGTTTCAGTTGATGCCATGCCCTTTATTGCCCTTCTGAAGCAACATTAATAACATGTAAATTACAGGAGGTTAGACTCTTTCCTCCTGTTTGTTCCAGAATGAAGTTAAATAACATCTGTTTCAAATACAGATATTAAAACCTTTTAAATAATTGTCTCTTCTTATTACTTTTGCATAGAATTATCCTATTAGCTACATGAAAGACACTGAGAAGAGATTTGAAGAAAAATATGCTCCTTTATAATGATGGCAATAATTCATAAGGACGGCAACTCTAAACATGGAATTCCCCAAGCTGCTTCATAACAGAACTCAAAACTAAAGGACAATTAAAGTGCACAGTGTTGTATTGAATAATGATACTTTTACTAGAAAGATACCAGAAAGAGATGGGAAACAAGAAAGAGGAGGGGAGGAAGGAATTCTGGGCTTTGTTATTTTTCTTGACAAGATAAAAATGCATTGAAAAGATTAGGGATCATCTATACTAGATATAGTCTAGATTACCTACACTACTAAAAGACTAAATTAATTCTTCATAAATATATTTCTCATTCTACCAACCCAACAGAAGCTCCCTTACTAGCTTAAAATGTGGACATTTCATTGAGATATTCAGTGAGTCATGTCCAGCAAGTAGAAAAATAATCACCGTTTCAGTTCTTTTCAGATTTTTGACCTTCATATATTCTTATTTTGACACTAAGATTTGTGCGTATGATTGAAAATGTTGGTAACATTTGACTCAAATATATGAATTTCATATGTATGTGGTAGTAAGATGTGCAGAATACATACAGAGGTTAACATAAGCATTGGTCAGCAGCAATGTCATTTTTATTAAAGGGCTAGTTGCTCCATATGTGATACAGAAGTCAACATTTTTACCCTTAGCCAACAAATAGCAGCATTAGTTTGAAAATTACAAGTATGCCTCTCATCAGAATGGGAAGGCCTTCTTCCAATATTGTTCTTACTTCTTAGCCAGTCATCTTATTTAGTGCTGAAATTATTTTTCTTCTCTTCCCATTAGCCATGTTGGATTTTAGCTACTAAATGTATACATACTCATAATCAGATGGAAACATGCATACGTGCGTGTACACATACATACATACATACATACATACTCGCATGCATTCACTAGCACAGACATACATAGCATGCCTAAGTACACATTCTCTCTCATTCGATCACCTTGAATTGAGGCATACTTGTCTAACATATATATTGAAATATGATTATAGTGAAAAGCAACATTTTTATTTTTTTATTTTAAAGATAAAAAACTAACAAAACAATGAAGATAAAATCAAAACAACATGAAAACAACAAAAAGATACATGACGTCAAAATAAAATGATAAAGGTATTAACAATGGTTGCTACATTACATAGTGCTATCTTTAATTAAGTTGCTCAGTCCATCAGATGTAAGAATATAAGATTGATCAAACAAAGAGAGTAGCAAGTAATTTAAAAACATTGGAAATGATGTAGAACTTCACCATACATGATGGTAGGAGTTCCACAATGGTTCTTATACTGCATATTGTTGTTTTCAGATCAGTCGTTCTGATTGCCAGATTCAAACATACAAAATTGGTCAAGAAAAAGAAAATTTTAAGGATTGACTGTTCCTTTCAATAAACCACAAACATCAGCAACACACCTATCCCAACTGTTTTTGTATATGCATATAAATTTTTTTTCGTTTTAAAGAGAAAAGAAAAAAACAGCAAAGTAACAAAAACAAATACATAAAGAAAACAGCATAGAGAACAATAAAAATGGTACAGAATTTCAAAACAAGGTAATAGGATATTTACAATGGTTGTTATATTACATAAAGTTATCTTCAAAATGGTTGCACAAATAACCAGGTATAGGCATGTAAGATTGATCAAACAATTACATGTTAACAGTTCCTTTCAATAAACCAACAGATCTAAGTACAATTATCCTAGTTATCCTGTACATCTGTATTTTGGAAAACATTCCTGTGTGATTTTTTTGCCTAAGTTCCCAATGCCAGAATTACATACACATATTTTACCCGTATGAAGCTAGAGTAGTGCACAACTCAAAGAAATAGCACTGGAACGATTGATAATGATACTATTAGGTTAGAAATATACTCCATTCCCTCTAAAAGTACATGTCTTGCATGTCTGCAAGGGAGCATATCTTTCTTGTCTTGGACACTTAAACTGCACCTACCCAAGTTATGAAAGCCTTGTGTATCATCCCTAAATGTGCATTTGTTTTGACATAGCTGGTGAGGACCCTATCTTTGTGATTTGTTGTTGACTTACTGAAAGAGAAAGTGAAGTTACCTTCAGAAAATGCAGATTCTCGTATCTTCCTGATGAAGTGGAACACAAACATAATTTGCTTAAGCAGAGAAGGTATTTTAATTGCCTAATTTTAATCTTTTTTATTCAAATTCTTCCTTTCTTGGAAATGCTAAGTTGTCAAATTCCTCTGCATGACAAATTCCTCTTAATAACAAAGCTAAACACCCTGACATTATACTAGTAGCAGGTTTTTCATTACCACCGGTCCTGGTAGCTCTTTGTGAAATGCCTGTTTATTTCCATTTCTTTCCAGGTAAGCTTTTAATTGGCTCTGTGTTCATTTGTAACACAGGATTACCATTCCTGTTGCTACTGATCAAGATTCATGTGTTAGCCCTGCTGTTCCACACACAAGAGTTAATGCTGAATAAGGCCGCCTGTACATAGTTATCTTATTATTATTGGCCTTGAACACACTTTTCCTCCTGATGTCAAAGGCAAGTGGGTGCAAGATCAAAGGAACTCTTCAAGTATGGGGAAAGTATGGTCCAGTCTTGTGCCATTTGCACTGGATCTCCTTCAATTTAGCATTGGTGAGAAGGGAGACTCATAGCTGGAAGGTAAGATTTTCAGGCAGTTGCTGTTAAGGGACTACATCTCCAGTATTTCTTTTGCTGTCATTCAAAATAACAGGTGTAGGAAATTCTGTTTAAAATAGCCAGGCTTTTTGAATTAGAGGGCTTCTGTATTGAAGATTTAAGATGTCAGCTTTAAATATGACATTGATAGTCCTAGGCAAAGGATGGAGTGACTTCTTATAGAAACTGTCGGGTTTTCCTGCCTGTTTATTAATGGTCTTTGTGATTTATAATAAACACTGGGGAAGATTTTCAGGCTCATTTATCAGGAAAAGGAAATACCCTCTTGTTCTTAATGCGAGTGTGTCACAATTAGCAATGCCTGTGGGCCAGGAGACAGAGTTCTATCTTTTGTGAAAATCCTTCAAGCTCATATTTAATCTCGAATTGATTGAACAATTTTTTCTCCTATGAGTAAATTAATTATGTCACTTGAAAAATTATCAACTAGAGAGGGAGCTACTATCAGGCAAGGCTTAGCATGAGCTGGTTCATGTACCAAAATATGACGAGAGTAGCTAATGTCTGACACAAATTGGAATAAAGAAACCATTGTTTTAATTAAAAACAGGAAGGTCTGTTCAGATGCAGCACTCATTTTAGTAAGAGGAGTGCCATTACCATTTATTTCTCATGTTTATTCATGCATACACACTGTGCAGTGCATCAACAGTTGATGCTCTAAATACCAGTCTTATAAAACATAGCCATCCAACTAAGTTGCACTTCACCTAAGGAATTAAAGCAGAAGGAGTTGGACACTGTGGTGGGCCAGAATCCATAAAGCCACTCGACAGGTTACAGATTCTTCATCAAGCAACCTGTTTGCTTAATTATTTTCATCAATTTAACTAACATATGCTCTAGAGTTTTTTCACATTTGGTAGACTGGCTAAAGTATTGACTTCTGTTAATAATCAGCAATGCTTAGACATTTCATAGTCAAATATTGTTTTTTACCAGGTAACTTTGTCCTGTGTTATGCTCTCCATACATTGTAAGGCCATCTGGAGGTATTTTAATAACAAGAAAATTGTATACAATTTATTACACCAATGGCCATGGGATACACAAACTAACTTTCCAATCTGGTCCCTGACAACAAGGAATGTACAATTTAACTGTGCAAGTTAGCATGATTAAATAAAATAATTGGAAATAACTGAGTAATCAACTGTGATGCAGTTAGCAAAAAGATATCAGAACAGGGAGTTACCTGTGAGAATCAGTCATTGGAGAAGAGCCCTCATGTTGTTAGAATTAGTACCTGAAAAATAAAGATTTAATCAAGCAGAAGAGGGGAAAAAAGTGCCACTGTAGGCAGGGCCAACCCCTAGAACAGAGGCACAGAGGCAGCGTGGGAGCAGGCAGGAGCCACCAATGGCAGGAGTTCTGGGAATGAGAGAAAATTAGACTGAAAGCAAGTAGGGTGGTGATGGAAAGAGACTTCTGAAAATCTTGCAAAGTGCGTCTGTCTTCCAGGAAGCCACCGTAAATTCCTAAAGCAAGGTATCTGATGATGCAATACATCATCACGGAGGCCAGGTGCAACAGAAGCCAGAGCTTATAGTCCAGTAGAAGTGTGGTGGAGGAGAGCAAGGAGAGAAGATTCAATTTTCAACAGGTAGTGGGCAAGTAGATGGTTGCTGATGTCTAGCAGCGTTCTTTGTAGATTGAAGGATTCCTAAGCCTAATAATTACTGAAGCTAAAAGAAAGTTTCTAGTGCTGAAAAAGTGCAACCAGCAAATGTTGACACATCTTTCAGCAATACTTTCTCCAATTAAAATCCTATGGCCTGGTCTGGGTACGACCCCGAAAGGTTCTCTGTGCAGCATCTACTTTTCATGGCAATATTTTGAATTACTCCCTCTTCCACTTGTTAAGGGTAGACAGAGCAATCTTGCCAAGTTGCAGTTTTTGCCATTCAGTTAGATTTTCCTGATTATGTTTACAACATATTGTAGACATGACTCTGAAGACACATTCAGTAAGGAAACTGAGTTTTATCTTAGAAATCGTGTATATGCCTGAGGAATCTGACTAAACAAAAAAGGTTGGTGGCTTTTGGTGTTTTCAACACCATGTTTTTGCAAGCTACCTAATTAGGTTAGTTGAAGAAAAGGTTTAGAATTAATTCTGAGTCTCTGCTCCTTTTTTATACAATTAAAGTATGAATTTTATAATAGGGTCCTGATGGTTTTCTTTTTCTCAAGCCAGACTTGATGGGTAGGCAACACCCATAGTAGTCTAGTGACCTCCCCACCACCACAACCACCAGATCCTGTACACATGACCTTGGCTAAGAGTCCCCAGATCTTCACTGGTAAGGCAGATGGATACCTGCTGCTTCTACTTCTCTGTGTTCCTATGGTAATCAAATCCCTGGTCACAAACGGCAAGGTCATGGGAGTGAAACTGCTAGAAAAGTATCAAGTGCCCTACACTTAAAAAGTCAGTATTCTGGTTTTGTTGATTCAATGATGACAGTATTCTGTTAGGACCATAAGGGCACCAGGCAAAAGGAAGGTTAAGTGCCTACCCACAGATAGAAGATGCCTCTGGGGAATGTTCTTCCTGACATCTAAAATAAAGACATCCTTATGGCTTTTCTCTAGGGTGTCTTGAGCACACCAAGCATTTTACAGAGCATGTAGTTAATACAGCCTCTGGCCTTAGAAGCTTACCTTCTAAATCAAGTGTCTGTGAGGCATCTGGCAACAGATGAGACATGAAGGAGAGCAGACAGTACTGATAAGGAGATTGACGTTAAGAAACATCCTAGAAGAAATGTAGTGTAGAGAGAAACAGAGGGATGCCCATGTTCAAAAGTGGAGCAGCAAATCTGAGCATGATGGGCAATGGGAAAGAAGACATCAAGCAGGGAAAAGCAGAGAGGCCAGCGGTCGGCCCCTCTGAGCCTATCTCCAGGAGTACTTTAGCTTGCCTCAGTACACTTTGTATGTCCTTAGGGAATGCAGCCCAGAAACTTCAGGGCTTCTCTGGACAAGCATTTGGGATCCACCCAGCTCTGGACAGGCAGTGGGCTACTCCTGCATTTAAGTCTCCTAGTCAGAGCGCATACCCTATTCTTCCCAGGATTTGTGACTGATGTAATTCTTTATCGGAAAGTTTTGGCCTTGTGCAGACTCTTGGCCCGCTGACCTTTTTGGGTTCCTTATGAATGTCAGCTGCCAGTCAGTCATTCATTCTCTGCTCTGGTGGAGGCCAGGGCTCATGGGTTCAGAATTCACATCTACTTGCTTCCCTTGCTCCCAACTTTAAAAATGAGCTTTATAGGCAAAAGGTACCGAAACACTTGATGGTCTATGTGTCCCCCAGTCCACCTATTCGGCTGTTGGATTGTATCAGTCTGTCTGGTGGCAGAAACATCAGTGTGGCTGTAAAATTATTTCTAGAGAAAATAAAATGTCAATATAGCCTTTTACATGCAAATTGTGACACTATCAGGACTCAGTGGTTCATTAGCTAGCATTGGCCAGCTTTGTTGGGAACCCCCTACAGTGCCACCTCACTAGTACCCTGGTGAAGTTGAACCCAAATACCTTTCACTTTTTTGTTTGAAATTGCATAGGGAACTTTATCCCATTGTATCCTTAAACGATTTTCAACTCATTATTATTGGCCGCAACTTCTCAGTGTTCTCACCTGTGGAATGCAAATAGGTAGGGTATCTACGTAACAAGATTGCTGTATAGACTCAGAAAGACGCTGCAGGGAAAGTGCTTTGCGCCCCAGTTCCTGGCACACGGTGATCCCTCAATGAATAGGGGCTCTAACTAGCTTCGCTATTGTCAATCATGCTCTGTGTCTCAAATATGTTCATGGCTGCATCTGCTACTGGCAGTAAGAGTGGCAAACCCCTCTGAGCAACACGATCCATAGGGCAGAGTGGGCAGAAAGGAAACATGAATAAAGTGAATTACAAGTACAGGCAGGTGGCCTCAAACTCAAGACCCTGCTGATCACAGGATATCTTATCAGAGGTATAAGAACGCTTCAGGAGCAATTGCATAAAGAAGCTTAAATTTTACCAGATCAGATGCAAACTGACACAAGGCAGTCTATTTTCTCTGTTGCTAAAGGAGGACAGAATAATTATGGTAAAATAAAACCCATAGTTAATATAGTTAATATCAAAATTGGTTTCAATCTTCAGGTGCAAATTCGTAATTTACAGCTTCCTTTTCTCCCAACACCTTACATCTGAATATCCCTATGTAGACTTTAGCCTTTATACTCTCACTGCGGTCCACCAGGAATACCTGCATGACCGAGATCCTATTAGAAATGCAGAACTGCAGTGCTGCCCCAGGCCTACTTAATTAGAATTTGCACACTAATAAGATCTCTGGGTGATTCCTACTCTTAGTAAAGTTTGACAAGCACTGGTTAGTAAAGTTCTCTAGCCTGAATGACCTCACCTTGTCCACTTAAAAGTCTGTGATGTATTCTCCCCTTTATGGACAAGCAAACTGAGTGCTAGTATCTCTACACAACAGTAAATTTTCCAAGGTGACATTCAAAACCAGATCAGATCCTCTGGCTTTCAGTTCCGCTGTCTTTAATACCACCTGTTTAAAACCAGTAGGAGAAACGCAGGCATTTAACTTTGTGAGATGGATTGAAAATGGGTGCAGGCAGGACAAGAAGAGCCCATGGGCCCAGGAGTGCTCAGTGCGCATGAACAACAACAAAGCGCTGCTTGACTGTGGGTCTGGTGTAATACAGGAAGCTTTTGCTAGGACCACTCATTGTTATCACCTTAGAATAGAAGACGCATCAGGTAAATTAGAAGAAGCGCTTAGGGTCCAGCTATTTCCAGTTATGAAAGTTCTCAAAAGCTGGTTTGCAGCTTCTCAGGCACATTTAGCCTTCCACATGGTGACATAATCTACCAGCATCTTCCCGACTCTGTGCTGTGCTTCCCAGCACATCAGCTAGCCCACAATCTGCCTTCCCAGGACGTGCTTGGACTTCTTTGATCTTTTTGGGCTCTTTGAAAGAAAACTAAATTTTATAAACAAGAGAACATCTATTCAGGGATAAGTTGCTGTGCTCACAATTTTAATTATGTGGATCTTGTGTTAACTTTCTATCATTATCGTAACAAATTACCTCAAACTTAGCAGTTTCAAGCCCTATAAATCTTTTACCTGAGAGTTTTGGAGGTCAGAAATCAGACATAGATGTCAGCAGCATTCCTTTTGGAAGGCCCCAAGATTGAAACAATTTCCTGCTCATTTGAGTTACTGGCAGAATTCAATTCCTTGTGGTTGTGGGACCCAACCCTCTTATTTTCTTACTGGCAATAAATGCAGGGTAATTCTTAACTGCTAAAGGCTATCACATTCCTTGGAATTCGGTTCTCTTCCCTCCATCTTCAAAGCATGTTGAGGCCATCTCACATCCCATTCTGCTGGTGTCTTGCCTTGCCTCTCTCTTTTACTTTCCAGGGCCCCTGTGATTCCTTTGGGCCTACCTGGAAAATACAGCCTGATCTCCCCAACTCAAGATCCTGTATTTCTATCTACAACATCTCTTCTGCTATGGAAAGTAATATATTCATCGGTTCCCGGGATTAGCGTGTAGACCCTTTGGGTCAGTCATTATTCTGCAACCACAGATCTCTTCAGTCACTCGGGGCTTTCAATAGCGTCGTGTGTGTTAACTTTTCCCAGAAAATGAATATGAGTAGTAATTATGGGTCTCCTCATTACTCTGCAAGTAAATTCAATAGATCCTTTTTCAAATACCCTAAGAATACATGTTAAGCAAATTACCTCCTCAAAGCTGTGTTAGAGTGTGCCCTGGATCACAGTCTGATAATGACAGCATCAGAGCATTCCCACAGAACACACCTAATTTTGAGTTGCTCATGATACTATTGAGATATAACTTATTTTGCTTTTAAATTGTGCTTACAAAGTATCCCGGGGGGAGGACAAACTGCTGGAGATGGTGTTCCCTCACTCTCTCCTCATCCCTCCTTTCTACCTAAGCTACTCTGCTTTTATCTGTTTTAAATATTATGCTTTTGCTTTCGTTCCCTATTGCTCTATTTTTTGACAAACTTTCATTGACCAAATGGGAAAAATGGATACACCAGATTACGCAAATGCTGACACAAACTAAAGCAGATTCTCCCTACTCCCTGGCTTTGGTGTTCAGAATGTCCGCCTCTAGTGGCCTAGCTCAGCAAGGCAAATGCATTTCTTCAGCTCTGGACTGCAGAGTTTAGAAAGGAAAGGTAGGAGGAAGAGAGGTGACATCCTCTGTGGATGTTGATTCCTTTGCCCCAGGGCCATCTCTTTACAGCTTAATTATGAACTCAAGTATAAAATTGCTCCAAATCATCTGGTAGGCAGATATTTGATCCCTATAAAACTGAAAAAGGGTCGTGTTGATGAAATTTGTGCCAGTCTCAATGAAAGGCAAGGGGTTTAATGCAGGACTCTGCCCTAAAATGTCTCGTGCTACATGTCTTTGGCAAGTTCTGGGCCTCACAAAAGGTGCTGCCAAGATCAATACCCCATGTACTTGCCTGTCGGTTCTTCTCATGCACGTTTCCCACTACAAAGCCATTACCCATTCTGTAACCTTTCCTTTTTTGATGCCCACACAGCTTGATGGAGCAGAATGGCCAATTCATCATCTGTGTTTATCTCCTGAGACAGGAATTTACACTTAAATTAGAATTAGACTCAAATAGCACTGATGCAGATGTTTGGCTTTCTAGAGGCTGTTAATCTGAATTAGTGAAAAAGTCTGACTTACAAAAAATTCAGCCCTACAGAAATGCAGTTTTGGTCCTCTGAAGTTTACACACAAGCCCTGTGACTGATAAAACATTGAGAGCAGGGCATTTCAGATTTCCCTTAAGGAGCAAACCAAATTGCACAAACGGCTTTCCAAATCCCCCTAAGCTTCATAAGCAGCCTCCCTTAGACTCTGCTATACACTTCAGTTTCATAAGGATTGTGATCTTTGAGGTGAAGATACCATCAAGGTCATCAAAGCCCACCTCAAACACACAACAGGAATCCCTCTGCCACAGTCTTTATGGGCAGTTAGCTCTCCAGTCACCTAATATGCCGGGCTCACTGGCCAGCAGGGCATTGCAGTTTTCCCAGGTGTAGATTTCAAAAAGTTTCCTTTGTTGCTGAAGTGACATCTTCCTGATTAGGTCTTGAACTCTGTGATCTTAGAGTGCTCAAAACAAGCTCAGCGCCTTTTCCATGGGACAGAGCCTCGGATTGGTTTATTTTTCATTGATTGGTTTGGTAGATTGTTTGGAGATTAGTATGTGTGCCCACTCACTTGGCACTGCACGGTAATCCATCAGAGCAGCCCCACTGCCTTCACTACACCTCCATACTCTACGTTTATCGGACCAACACATCCCTTGGGGCGGGCCACATTGACCCTATTGTTGCTGAAGAAGCTTGGCCGGTATATGCATGCAGACTGTCACATCTAGAGACTATAGGGCTTGACCTATCCCATCATTTCCCCTGATACTCTCAAGCCCCACATCAAGGCCAGTCCTTTCTGAAAAAGACATTTTAAAGCCCTTCAATTTGTCTTCCACAGTCTCTCTTTGATTCTCTTCCCCAGCCTTGGATTCTTCTGCTAGGGTCATCGCGCTCTTAAGTCAGCTACTTTGACCTCAGTCCGGCCTGTGACCATGAAGGCCTAATGAACTGAGTTGGAATTAGAACAAAGTCCGCCCGACTCAGTAAAGATGGCTCAATCTGACGAGTACAGTGGCAAATCTGAGCTTTGAAAAGGTTGAGCATTTGAAGCCATTACAAACACAGGTCCTTTGAGAGGTTTGATTACATTAGAGGCGAAGCTATAATGTATAATTCTGACAATTACAGACTAGAGTAGATGATCCCATATATTAAATGTTATTGGTTTTAGCATCACATATTGTCTTTGTTAGGACCACTACCACTTTTTTAAAGCAGCTTATTAAAATATGAGAGTAAAATGGTGTGTGGAAAATAATTTTAATAAAATCTTGGAGAATGAAGAATGTGAAAACTGCACATTAGTTCTTCATCTCCTAGGCAGAATCAAGTAGAGCACGGGCAGGCTTCACTCATAGTCACTTTAATGTACATTTGGAAAATAAATTAGTGACATAAAAATCAGTGTGGCACAAGTGGAAAGTTAGCTAGCTGAACAGATAACAGTTTTCAGTGAAGAACTCAAAGTGAAATAGTGTGATGTTTTGCTAACTTGAAAATTCTGCAGTGGCTTCTGGACAAGGCTATGGCCCTGGGCTAATTAATTACCCTGATACTGATGGTGGTCTTGCTTGTGAAGAAAATGTCTCAGTTTTGTACTCACTGTGCGAGAAGTGCCAGCTATACACAAGGTGGCCTCACAGGAAGGGGAGGCCTCAACTCATATCTGTAGCTTAAGTTGCTCAGTCAACTGGGTACAACCAGTATCTAACAGGCCCATGAGCTGTGAACAAATAGAAGTGCCTCAAAAGGTGCTAGGGATAGCAGTTGTGCTTTCATTTAAATAGCTGTCATACCCTTCCACAAATGGCGGCTTTCCCTGCTGTCAATTGCACACGTGCCCTGGAAAAGGAATTCTTTAGGGTGAACTTTCATAGTGACCTCTAGCATCCACCTTATCTGTCTCCCCCAGGTCCCTGTGTGAGGGTATGAAAAGTTCATGTACTTCTCCATATCTTTCTCTTCTCCTCTCCTGAGGATGGTTAGATCATTATCAATGTTGACTGACTACTGAGTCACTACCAGGTAATAGACCAACAGTCTTAGCGGTAAAATTTCTTACAAAAAAGAATTTCAAACTTTGTTTCACTGGGTGTCCATCAAGATTGTTGTTCTTCTGCTGGAAATAGTCTTTATTTCATATTTATATCTATATCTGCTTTTGGTCAGGTTTTCATACGTGGTTTCTAGCAATTTCCGTACTCTCTTAATCATAGAGCTGAAATTCAAAAAGTTTGGAAAAGTGTTATTTTTTAAGACAAGATAAATTTGAGACAGATTCGTCTGATAACAAACGAATTAAACTGATGTGGGGATATTTATTTAGAGTGTTTATTCCTCTTACTGTGTGAATGCTAATGTAGAAATACAAATGAATTTTTAAGGGCTCCATCTACAGATCACTGGGAGCACCGTGGGTATTCATATATTTATGTATATGTTATGTTCACTATATTAATTTTTATGACAAAATCAAAATCCAGAATGCATTTTTCACCAGGCTTTTAGATAAAGAACACTTGTGCACACACACACACACACACACACACACACCACGCCACCCAGAGTTTCTGCTACACCCATGAAGCTTATAGTTTGACTTACCTGAGGAAAAAGTTGGTTTTGGTGATAAGACATCTGTGTTTTATGTACATCACATCAATGCATTTGGTTTTGAGGGAGCAATTTCAAGGACTGTTTTATTTCTTACAGAAATTGCTGAAAAAGAATCCGGTAACTGGGAACTCTATCCAAAAATACTTTAAAGTAAATCCAGACTCTATTTTACTTTGGTAGCATCAGCATGACCAGCTTCTTACAAGAAGCCAGAAATTAATGCATAGGTGTGGAAGAATACCAGGAAACAGGCTTTCACTTGAAAATCATAAGTTTGCAACCAAATTAGATTTTATCCTTCAATCCACCACCCACTATTCTCAGCATTGCAGATGCTCCACGTTATAAATGAAAATTTTCTTGAGGGAAATTGAGGCCAAGTTACACTAATCTCTGGATTAGTCTCACTTAGATATGTTCTATCAATCTTTTTTAACTAAAGATAAAAACATTTGACTCAATTTAAAGAGAACTTTGCATAAGTCTGGAGTCATTACTGACCTTAAAGAGCGATCTGCAAAAGAATGGAAGGAAATAAAGCCCCGAGTTATAAGTCCCTGCCCTCCCGCTATTGTTAGAGAAATGAATACACAGGTTCCCAGGAGATATAGTCCCCTATTTCTCGTGCTTTCCTCTAAGATCTTGGTGCATTTGGAAGAGAAATGTGCTTGCAGATAGCATTTACTTAGGAGATAGCATTTTAAAATGAGCTTTTGCTCTATGAAAGAAAATGCCTCTATGAAAGATTAAAGGACCATTCTTCAAGGGTGGAAGGCACAAGGCCCAGTGGGCTGCATAGTGACTGATGAGGAGCCCATGTTGGCCTTGGAGGGATCTTGTTCCATCCCAGGCAGCAACTGAGTCCAGCTCCAACCCCGCTGGTGAGAACTGTACCACTGAAGAAAAGGCCCTGCTGAGTGCCTGGGAGAGGGGCACGGATTCCTTTGGGTTTAGGCCAGGAGTAAAGATGCATTCTTCCACATCTTGGGCAGAGGGGTCAGCAGAGTCTCTCCTCAGATTTTAAGTTAGGACCACAGAACTGGGTGAGCTCTACAGGCAGGACTGTACTCTTCTTCTGACTACACTGAAGCCTCAGATGTGGAGAATGTGAGGTGGCAGAGCCTGAAAACCTGCTGTTGTGTGTGAGAAGCAGGGAGGCCAGATGGATGGCAGGGCAGAAAGGTGGGTCAGACCTGGCCTGATGGGGAAGATGTGCCAACCCCCAGGGCACCTGCTACCATGGGCTCAGCTGAACTGCAAAGGTGGGGTGGGGCTGAAGACACAGAAACTAGAACCTTCCCCGAGTTGAGAGGCCCATTTTCTGAGAGAAAGCAGAAGAACTCAGTCCGAAGAGACAATGAGCCTAAGGACAGAGGGTGCTGACATACCCCAGCGTGCTATTAAGCAGCTGAAGTTGATTTGTTACAGGGCACAGAGAACAAACGATTGGTAAAGAGGAGTATTGATTCTCAATAAAGGCAAAGTAGCAAATGGTGTCACTTTCCAAACGCTTTGCTTGGTCAGCTTTACAAATTTAAAATCAATCATTAGAGATGGTTGGTCCCTTAGGATCATACCTCCTGGTAAGACTTTTACAAAGACTTTTAAAAAATTATGGTGGAGGATGCAAAGAAGTGCATTCTCTCGTGTCCATACTCCTCCGCCCAATAGAGAGCAATTGAAGCCCCCTGTCACCTTGGGGCTGACTCTTGGCCCTTTGCAGTGGATGTGTCCTGCACAGCCACTGGGAATGCACAGCATCAGGTGCTAGCCTTTGTCCTCTAAGTAGCTGTGAGGCAGAAGCAAGTCTGTCCTCTTCCCTTGGCCTCAGTTTCCCCCAATTAAAATGAGGGTTGGGCTCACCTGAACTTGAGGAGAGAACTGTACTGTACTGGGTTTATCTAAGATCAGAGTCCCTGGACAGACTTGTGAAGCTTTGAACAAGATGGCAACAGAGAACTCTGTCATTCTTACTGGTTTTGCTTTGTTTTGTTTTTGTGTACGTTGTAGGCATTTTGCTATGTTCTTTTTCTTTCAAGTCTCTTTAAAATAAAATAAAAAATACAAAAAAGATGGTAATAAAAATGAAACATTATCTTAATGGAAATAGATCCATGAAACAATTAGTGTCTAAATCACTTTTGTATCTTATGTTCATAACACATGTAACTTTGGCTTAAAGTTTTCATGTGGCTTGGGGGTGGTAAGGCTTCCCCAGGAAGGAACCACACTGTGCTGGGAAGGCAAGGAGATCACACGCACATGGCCTTGGTTCTAGTCAGACTCTGACACTGGGCCAGTCCCTCCTGAGCCTCATACTTCTGGTCTATAAAATGGAGATGGTACACTCCACTCTGCCTATAGCTTACAGATTACAGGCCCTTGTGTTGCACTGGGCTATTTCCATCTAGTTTGAGGCTGAAGAAAATAATAAATGATGTCATTTTTTTTCTTCCAGCCCACCCTTGGGCACACCCCAGCCCCCACCTGCAGTGCAAGCCAGCGGGGGATCTGGCAGCTCCAGCGAGTCAGAGAGCAGCTCCGAATCAGACTCTGACACAGAAAGCAGCACAACTGACAGCGAGTCCAATGAGGCACCTCGAGTGGCCACTCCAGAGGTGGGTTGAAGTGGCCAGGGTCCAGCCATTTTCTACACACACACACACACACACACTTTCAGCACTATAACTATTTCAGCACGATAACTATGTCCACAAAATGTGCAAGTATTGCACAGCATCTTTTTGTCTTCAGCATATATTTGCATAGAGCCTAACGCAGTTTCATTTCTTGTTATGTGATTTTCTGTGGGACTCAGTCAAGCTTCCTCACAGGTAGAGATAGAACAGTAATGTCTGGACTAGCAGATTCTAGTTTGAGAGAAACAGCAAAACTAGTCAAGACCACTTCTCCCCTGGGCACACCAACCCTTACCCTCCATTAAAGTTATGAAAGCAGTGAATTGCCATAATAAAGGAACACACATGCAGAATGCCTTTCCTTAAAGGTAAAATGATAGTTCAGGGGTCACAGGCTTTTTATTTCCATTTCTATCAGGTGTGTTTGTTAGTGATTCATGAAGTCCTTGAATAAGTCCTGAAAATACAAAAGCAATAATTTGAAATTTAAAATAAAAACTATTTTGTTCCTTATTATCATCCTCTCTGAGTCCAGGATAGCTGCTCTGGTCCCCAGAGTCTGCACCTGCTACAACAAGCTAATCCCACTTCATCGTCCTTGCCTCTTCATACAGGTGTTTTTCCGTAACCCGGAAAGAATGGCAGAAGTAGGCAAGAGTGGTATCACAGCTGCTGATGATAGCAAACATGTATGGAGCAGAGGCTTGTGTCAGGCCCTGTGCTATACCTGTACTTGCACGTTTACATGTCACCTTCATCATGGTCCTATGGGTTATGATCCACTGTTATGACCTGCATTTGACAGACAAGGATGCAAGTTTCTGAGAGGAACTTTCCCAAGCTCCCTTAGACACACAGTGGTAGAGCAGGACTGATCCCCAGGTCAGTGTGTCGCCAGAGCTGGATTTCTTCACTCTAAAGCTGTTCCGACCAATAGTGGCAGCTGATACATCTTCACCTTTTACCTGCCATTGTAGAGTGCAGGTTGGAGCCACAGCTACTCAAGTGTTTTTAATTCTGTCACCTTCTATTGTCTGGTGCCGTAAGCCTCAGTTGATGACTTTCAAAAGAAGAGCTCTCTCTAATAAAAATGATGGCTCTTTTAGTTCAACGGGCAGAATTCAGAGTTGGAAATCCAGGACTTGAATTGTATGCATCATTTCCATGGCTTAATAGTGGACACTAATGTCTGTATTCATGTCCCCATAAATCGGTTATTGCCTATATATTGAGGAAAGTCCAGTGGTTTTTTGGAACTCAAATCTTTTCATCCTCCAGTAAAAATACAAAAGGCTCGTTCTGTTGGCAGTGAATTAGAGCATCACATTGGAAGCACTGGCACTTTGGCGGATGGAAAGACTTTCCTTTTGAATTACACTTGAGGCATGCTTAGATTTCTTTTCAGGATCAGAGACCATTACTGCTGCCTCCTGCTGAGAGCTCTAGTGATGATTCTCAGCAAAGAATTTTGGGAACAGGTTTTCCTCCCAGGAACCCCTGCCTCCCTTCTGAAACATCTGCCTGTGAATAATTCTTTCTTTCCTGGCCAGAGTAGAGAATATTGTTAGAGGAAGAGTGGGAATTAGTTTAAACAAGCAGACTACAGCTGGTTTGTATCTGGCTATCTAGGTAATTTGATTAGTGTGGGTAGTGCATGTGTGCATGAGTGTGTGTGTGCTTGGATATGTGTGAATGGTCACTTAATATCCAAAGCTTTTATCAGCAAGCAGTCACTGTACAAGTAGAGGATTCTTCTAAATTCACCTCAAATGTGAAATTCATTCTTGCTGCATTTTCTTAATTTATAGCCTGAGCCACCCTCAACCAACAAGTGGCAGCTGGATAAATGGCTTAATAAGGTGACATCTCAAAACAAGTCATTTATTTGTGGCCAAAATGAAACACCCATGGAGACGATTTCTCTGCCTCCTCCAATTATCCAGCCAATGGAAGTCCAGATCAAAGTGAAATCAAACCCCAGCCAGGTATTGGCTGAGCCCAAAGAAAGGCCTCTCTTGAATCTCATTAGAGAGAAAGCCCGTCCTCGGCCCACCCAGAAAACTCCAGAAACAAAGGCTTTGAAGCATAAATTGACGACTGTTGAGACAGCTTCTCAAAGGACAATTGGGAAGAAACAACCCAAAAAGGTTGAGAAGAACACCAGCATTGAGGAGTTTACCTGGCCTAAACCAAATATTACCAGCAGTACTCCCAAAGAAAAAGAAAGTGTGGAGCTTCCTGACCCACCAAGAAGCCGCAACAAAGCCACTGCCCACAAACCAGTTCCTAGGAAAGAACCAAGGCCTAACCTCTCCTTGGCTGAGAAGAAGAAGTACAGAGGGCCTGGCAAGATTGTGCCAAAGTCCCGGGAATTCATTGAAACAGATTCGTCTACATCTGACTCCAACACCGATCAGGAAGAGACCTTACAGATCAAAGTCCTCCCTCCTTACATGGCTCCTGGAAGTAACTCTGCAAAATCCAAGGAGACCTCTGGTGCCAGCCTGACTTTCAGCACCTTAATCAGCAGCAGCAGCAGCAGCAGCAGCAGCAGCAGCAGCAGCAACAACAGCTTATCCAGCAGTAATGATGAGCCATCTTTCTCGCCCATTTCTGTCATGCAGACAGAGTTACTGTCCCCTCTTCGAGATCATGAGAATCTGAAAAACCTCTGGGTGAAGATTGACCTTGACTTACTTTCCAGAGTACCTGGCCGCAACTCACTTCAAGCAGCCTCTGCCAAGCCAGGGCACAAGGAAACTGCCTCGAAACCCAGACGTCAGACTGGGGTCACAGCTGTGGAAAAGCCTGCCCCGAAAGGCAAGCGTAAGCACAAGGTAAGCTGTGTGCGGTGGCTTGCCAAGTGATCAGGACCAGTAGCTGGCTGTTATCTCACTTCATCTGGAGTCTCATTTTCAAGGAGGCCAGTGGTGATAGATTGTACACTTTGGTGTTGCTTCCCATAGGAAATGCAGTATTTGACATGTGATCAGGGACAAAGCACTAGAGTGAGAAGGATTCAACAGCTAGTGGCACTGTGGCACATGCGAGATTGTCATGTGTAGGAAAGAATGTGATGAAAGTGACTCCCGCGACCACCAACAGCCAGTCACTGGAGTCAGTTCTTTAAACTGCTCCTGCTATCGGAGTTACTGCTCTGCAGTCCCCAGTGTTCCACAGTGTCCCAGTGCATCCTCTGAGCTTGTTCATTTCTCTACATAAACATTAACACACTCATGATCCAGTCATTTTGGAGTCCCATTGGAGTACCAGAGATGCGTTCTGCCTAGTCTGCTGGGATAGCTGGCTTAAGTAGTAGGCTTGTCCTGGGAATATCTTGCATTCAGGCAGTTGGGACCAAATTCGCAGACTCCAAAGTAGGGAAACAAGAATGGCCCTTCCCATTTGAAATATGTCTGCTGAGATGAGCTTGTGGCCAATAAGTTCATTCTAATTTAGCTCTTGACCTTGGGTACATTTTTTAGTATAATATAGTCAAATGGTGACATCCAGGTAATCTTATTTCCAACAGCTGCTTTAGTGGCTGGAGAGGAGATTCCTAGTGCTTTCCCCCATTTCTTTTCTTTCTTCCTGGAGAGACTTAGTATGCCAGAAATAGCTCAAACCCCTCCGTGAAAACAAACCACCCATAGCCAGGAGTGACCTGTTGAAAAGGCTACTGCATGAATGAGTTCAGTGTTCACTCAGTTGTAATTTAGGCGTGGAAACCAGAGGGTATGATGTCTAAGTCATTCACCAAATGTATCCAGTGAGAGTATTCCAAAATAGGGAGCAGCAGTCCTGGGACCCTTGCTGCTCCACTGCTTCCTCTCTCAGCGATGGCAGTGGTAGAAGCAGAGGTGAAACTGTACCTTTAGCGCTAACGTGTGCACAGATGTAAAGGTGTGCCTCGCACTTGGCTCATCTCGCACATCTCCCTGCACACTGTTAATCTTGGAAGCAGCCTCTGCATGTCACTTCCCATCTCTGTGGGTGTTTACAAAGGTGTGCACCGTGTTAGAGTTACAGTGTTAGTTTCTAAACCACATGCTTGTGTTGTGTTGATGAAGGAAGCATCTGAAAAGGAGAGGATTCTTTACTTTCGTTAGGAGATCCCTGTGCCACGCAATCTTTAATCAGAGGTTCACATCACAGTTCAAGTCTCTCGAATGCCAGCCTCTCTGTAGGACTAGATTAGAGAAGGCTGATTGCTTTTCTCTCTGATCAAAGGTGCATATTTAGCGCCCTTACCTAATCTAGAAGTTAAAAGTGCAGCAAGCTATCTTGCTCATGTTTTTAAATGTTTGAAACATGCTTGTCTGAATGTGTCATGTATTTTTTCAAGGCCTGCTTTACTTTTTCTTTTTTTTCCTTATCAAAGGCAACAGAAGTTGCAGAGAAAATCCCAGAGAAGAAGCAGCGCCTGGAGGAGAACGCCACTCTCTGCTTGCTTCCTCCTTGCATCTCACCAGCCCCACCGCACAAGCCTCCCAGTGCTAGAGAGTAAGTGCGCCCTGGCCCTGGCTGATCTTTCTGACTTTTAAGAAATCCTCCCTGAACACTTTTTAGGGCATTCAAGCTCAAGGGAAAGTCAGACAAACACCAAGAATATCTCAGACAGGCCTGACAGCTGGCCCTGGCCACTGATTTAGCAGGAGGACAAAGAGGGAGTGTAGACTATACAGGCTGCCAGGTTTGAGGTCACTCTGAGCTTTGTAGCAACATTTCTTTATGCCATCTCAGACTGATCACTGAAATGAGCCAAAATGAACTTTCCGTGCTAAGCGAGTGGTAAAAAGTGAATTAAAAGTGGATAGTGTCAAGTGACACTTACTGCTTTAACCAGCTCACCTGCTCCTGGGCAAAGTTCAATTCTGATGGTGATTAAATAATGTCCCTGCTAAAGCAACTCCTTGGTGTTGACTGGTGACACAGCTGCTGCTCTTTTGATGTCATTACCTAATGTCAATCCAAAGCTTGAACTCCCAGAGGCTAGGGGCATGCCAAGGTTGGGGAGGCCAGAGAGAAGGGTTGTCAGGAAGATGCCCTCTCCCAGGGGCAGTTCTGTGTCAGGGAAAGCCAGCTGGGGATGCATGTACAAATTCCAACCAACTTGTACGTCCTCTCCCATCTTTCTCTGTGTGGTAGGTTTCAGAATCAAGCAGGAGGCCTCCTTGCTCCTTTGTCACCAGATAGTATTAGCCGCCCCTAAAGAAGTCCTCCCCTCTGTTTGCACCAAGCATCATGACCCAGTTCTTTCTGTCTTATAAATATCACTTAACTAACAATCACATTAGTTACTTGAACCATTCCATCTGGGTAATTATTGCCATAAATTCATTCAACAGTAGAGATTACTTCCATCAAAGCCCAGTTTTGGAGCCTATTAGCAGCCCAGAGCAGAGGCAATCTGGCTAACTGCTGCTATACAATTGATTTCACAGATTACTGTTTAACATCAGTGATATGGCATCAATCTGCCACAGATGAGATGTCGGAAATAAGTTATCAGCTTGTGTGGGTCTGGATCCTTGTTGTTTTGACATGGAACGTAGGAAGAAACCAATTACTACTGGTTCCTCACTATAGCGTAGGGGGCTTTGCTCCCCGGGCTGTCCTCCCCTGAGGACCAGCAGCTATGTGTTAAGCTTGTCTGCACTCTGCTGTGACATGGCTCTGAAACATCCATTCATAGAGGGAAAAGGCAAAAGTAGTGGGGCATTGCCACTACCATCAGTCCACATTGCTGGTCCTGCCGTTTCCTGATTACCCGAGAGACTCGTTACTTTTTTGTCTTATGGGAGGGAAGTGAACAAGTACTAAGTAAACATCTAGTCACTTGTGTTGGGTTTTATAAAATGGTAGTTTTAATGTATAGTGTCAGAGTCTCCCTGCTTTTCTGTGAGGCAGAAAGGCAGTGTTTCCCTAAGATCCCTTATTATTCAGGAAGGGGCCTGAAGCAAGTTCTTAGACTCATCAAACAAAGTCACATCTCTAAACATGAGGAAGAATGGAGCAAGGCCTGGTGTCTTCCAGGCCTTCTCTTGGGAATCTTCTCTCAAGTGTTTTCTGCTCCCTTGTACCTTTGACCCTTAGGCCTTTTTTATAAGACAGCATTCTCTCTTTATACGGCTATTGCAAACATAGCAAAGATGACCCACTGGCTATAATGACCGAAGTCACCCTGTTGTCCAAGAGAAGGGCTATGACTGGTCACTTGAGAGATGAAACTTAAAACAATGCTGTTGACAGGGCTGTGAGGGAAAAGGAACTCTTCTCCACTGTTGGTGGAAGGGTAGACTGGTGTAACCACTGTGGAAATCGGTCTGGAGATGCCTCAGAAAACTAGGATTAGAGGTCCCATTTCACCTAGCAATCCCATGCTCAGTACCTTCCGGGAAGAATTAAAAATATAATACCACAATGATACATGCACACCTGTGTTTACAGTGGCATAATTTGTAATAGGTAAATCTTAGAAACAACCCAAATGCCCATCAACCACTGAATAGGTAAAAAAGACTGTTTTTAATTCACTGGAGTACTACTCAACCACAAGGAAAGATAAACTTGAGACATTCCTAGGAAAATGGATGCACCTTGAGACCACACTCTTAAGTGAAATAATTCAGACACATATGTGTAAACCTTGCATCATTTCTTTGGTGGAGAAACTAAAAGCGTAAATATGGACCAAAGTCTATAATAGGTATAGTGAAATAGGAAGAAATGGTTCAAAATAATGGGGAACTAGAGAGGGGGGAAGAGGGAAAGGAAGGGGAGAAAATGATAAAGGAAGGATAAAATGGAAATGCAGCTTTGTAAATGAGGAGAGGAAGAGTGGTTGAAGGGATGGAGGAGAATGGAAAGAAAAAAACCCCAGGAAACAGCATACATCATGAATAGGTACAAATTCCCTTTGATGAATGTGATCATTGTGTATGTCTAAATTGTACCAATAAACTTAATAAAATATTTTTAAGAAGACAAGGTCTCTGAGATCCCTTCCTCTCCCCTGGGGCTTGGCTCTTGAGCAGGCCCTCTGAGGGACTGTAGGCAGTGCTGTCTGCCTTCCTTCACTGGACTATGGAAAGAGGGACCCAAAGGTACAAAACTTATGGCTAGAAGCCATAAGAGTAAGAGAGCTAGCTCCAGACACTGCGCCTTGGGTGCCTCTCGCCAAGGAAAGCATTAAAGGGCCCACTAGTTCCAGGTCACTACCAGGCAGATGAAAAGGAGATGAGGTCCCTGGCACCCGCTAAACACAGTGCAGAAAATCCCCATCACTCAGTTCAGGAGCAGATGGGAAGGCTTTGACTATTATAGACAATAGCAAATCAGTTGCTTCTCAGAAGCTACTCTTCTTTGCAGCCCCTACTGACTTCTCAGGCAGCTTAGGCTATGGGAGAGTGATCACAACTAAAGAATTATTCACATCCTGTAGATTCCATAGCAAGGCTTAACCGGTGTACATATTAATTCCAAAGGTCTGCATGTCCTGTGACCTAATGCTGGTAGAGTATCCTTGTGGACAAGAATCTTAATCTACATATTCCCCATCATGTTTATCAGGCATCAGAACTATTTTATAATGATTCTACATTTCAAAGTAATTTTAAAAACCCATTGGCAAGCATTTTTATATCAATTTTAATTAATTAAGGTAATGGTAGAATCACCTAAGTTTTTTTATATACTTTCACTATGTGACAATAAAATAACATAGGGCTATATTTATATTACAAAAGATGAAGAAGATGACACATATTATTACAGTGGGTAAATTTGTGCAGCATAGCGGAAGTGGAAGAAGGAGATTGCACTGACTTCTATTTCAAGAAATCAGACCACTTGAATGCTTGTTCATCTTTGATTTGTTGCTTAGAGATACGGCAAATCTATATTTCTAGACACTGACTGAAATTGACCAAGAGGAAAACATAAATTCTTCTTGGCTTAATTTGCTATTGAAAATTGTAGTCAATAATCATGAAAAGTAAATGGCTGTGCAGTGCAATATTAGTTGTCTAAGAAAAGATTAAAATTCAAGTAATCTTCATTGATTAGTCTAAGCCAGTAACTAAAATGAAAATCCATGACCCAATTACCATGTCAAGCAGTTAGCATAAGATTTTAGTTGTTCTGTTTTATTTGAAGTCTCAGTATTTTGGATGGTGCCCATTTAATGGGCAGATAAATCAACTTGAAAGCATGGGAGTACTTTTAGGATTGTAGGTATCTCATGTCAATATAACCAAAGAATATTTCTTAAATAGACTTTTGTGAAGTGGAGCACATCAGTACTTCAATAAAACAAATTTAAGCTCAGGTGTGCATTATGCCTTGGTGATAAGGTAGAACATTTTGGATATGCAATTTGCAATTTCACAATAGTATTCCTTGTATAATTTATTTCTAAGTAACATATAATCATAAAATTTCTTAAGAAAATATCCTTCCACTTATTATATATTGTACCATTTACTGTATAATTGCTTAGTTAAGTCCCAGGGCAAAATAAGTAGAAATTATGTTAAAAATGATGGTATTAGAGTCTGTATTGTGGGGGCTGGGGATATAGCTCAGTGGAATAAGCGCCTGCCTAGCAAGCGCAGGGTCCTGAGTTCGATCCCCAGTACCGCAAAAAAAAAAAAGAAAAAAAAATAGAGTCTGTATTGTATTTTCTTTAAATCTAATTATTAGTAATCTAATATCTATAGGTGGCAAATATTACACTGCAGCATTATTCTTTTAGGCATTTACACTTGTCATGGAGTTCTGCTTCAATGACAGGTGTTTAGTTTAACCTTCAATGACAGGTTTTAGTGCTGGATACATATGTATGCCTATCTATGTGTATGTAGAAAGATATCTGTATAGGTATCTATGTCTATATAAATTTTATATAGACATAGAAAAAGGATGATCAATTAAAATAGAATTTCAGCCAAAAGCCCTGCTAATAGTATGGAGAAAATCCAAATAAAGCAAGATAACTCTTTCTGATGCCTTACACTTTCTGTTTCCAACAGAAATAACTCATCCAGGAGAGCAAATAGAAGAAAAGAAGAAAAACTATTTCCTCCTCCACTTTCGCCACTGCCAGAGGACCCTCCTCGTCGCAGAAACATCAGTGGCAATAATGGACCCTTCAGTCAAGACAAAAACATCTCTGTGACTGGACAGATCACCTCTACTAAACCTAAGAGAAGCGAAGGCAAATTCTGTGCTACTTTCAAAGGGATATCTGTAAGTGTAAGTGTCTTTGAAGAAAGATTATAATTGTCAGATAGAAACAAGTTAAGCCCACTCTGTTAACCTGACTTAACCGGAGCAAATGTTTCAAGGAAGAAGGGAAGAAGAGGCAGAGAGAACATACAGATGTGGGTATGGGTGTGAGTGTGTACATGAACACTCAAACTCTCCATTACTCTTATTACAAAGTTCAGTTATTCTAACTCAGCATAAATTTATTTCATTCCAGATTAATTCTTCACCTTGTTTTCTCAAACAGAAGGCACATGCAGAGATGCAGGGACTTGGGTGTCCTTTGGTCCAGTCTCTTCATATCTTGGGGTGGGGAACACATTTCCACAATACTGACAACAGTCTATGGCACATGGTAGGCACAGATCATTTAGTGAGTGAACTAACAAATGGATGGGTGGATATTTCCCAAGATCACTGAGCTGGTGCAGAAATTCTAACTTGCATTCCTTCTACTTCTCAGCTTGGCAAATGTGAATTGTTTTCCAAAACAGTTATTAAATTGGATCAAATTTAAAAAAAGGACATCTTGCTAAAATCACACAGTGATGGTTCTACATTCAGCTACAGGACAGTGTAGTCTATTGGATTTTCTTCACTGCTGCTCAGTTAACACAGATAATTGAAATTTTGTATCATTTTTTATACCCACATACAATGTCTCTTCCTTTCCCTCAAGTGTAGGCACATGAACTGTTGAAATAACTACCTACAAAAAAACCCCACCAAAATCATACACAGATTTGGCATCCATATGCACACATAGTCTTCTTAAAATATGATATAAAAGTCAAATGAATAACAAAAGTTCTCACAAGTCTGTAACCAACATTTTGGACCCTAAGGCAAAAGTTCTTGTCTAACACCCATGAAAGGCCATGAGGTCGCTGAGTTTTTAAAACCCCAACTGATAACACTCCATCATCTGAGATGATTGAGATAACCTTCATATCCAAGTGGATTTCATTACCTATATAAATGAATTAAACTAATATGAAGTTGTCATTTTCCATACATATTTAATGATGCTGACTGTACAGTGTTGGGAATTAAGCCATCTATTCTAAACAGTAATTATGCTACCCATCCTATTTTTCACATGGAGTGTAATTAATATGAACTCCAACTGAGTTCTACTACAAGCTTTTGGAGGGTATGCAGCTCATTGGAGAATCCTCTTTGTATAGTGCCTAGTATATTGTCACAAATAATTAAATGTTGTAAATAATAATGCCTAGTATATTGGTAGCAATAATTAAATGTTATAAATAATACAGATGCTATAATGACAATGAGAATGCTTACAAGAATCTGCAGCCAATTCCCTAAGAGCAAAAAACTACTGGAGAAACATGATAAATATGACTATATTTGCTCCTAGAAAAGCTTTATCCTTCTTTAAGGATCATGAAACATCTCCTCTGGGTTCATAAAATAAATGAATTCTTTCAGATACAAGAGTGTTTTCAATCTTGAGCTCCCAGAGTCTTCTCTATCCCATCTAGACATGAAGTCCTGTTTATGGAGTCAGTGGTGGGGTAAGTGTCGATAGATGACATGTTTATATAGTTCCCAGGATCATGGCTGTATCTTGCCATTTCTAGTCAGATGTTCCAGAAACAACATCAACACCATGTGTATGGCAGATGTGGTGCTTCAGGTGATTCAGGATTCTTGTCACATAGCTTGGCCATGGATCCAGACAGAGGCACTATCTTGGGCTAACCACACTGATTAACTTAGGTCAGTCTGGCTCTAGCAATGGAGATCTAAAACTGGCATAGGAGTTTCTTATGATTGTGATTCCTTTATATCTTTGAGTTGAAATTTTTATATTAATATATTTTCTCCATATCCATTATAATAATTTATAGATGTGGAGCCTACCTCACATGTTTGTCATAATGCATTCTTGGTGGTAAGAATTAAATGCTGCATCATGTTAGAAGGTTCAGAATCAAATTGAAAGGATCAATTTGCATAGATATAAGAAGTATCACATTTGACATTTTCATCTGAACCCCTTGACTAAAGTAGACATGAAGGCTTATGTAAGTGCATGCATTCAGCAAATGCTAAGGGCACTGGGCTGTGACGTGGAGGGCCAGTGTGCAAAATCAGAGATGGCTCCCAACCTGACATGATCAGCAGTACTCAAAGGTACAGTATAAAATTGGCTGGTGGTTGGTGTTTTTACAAAGGAATATTATGCAGCCTCAAAAGAAGAAAATCCTGCCATGTGCTATAACATGGATGAACTTGAGCACGTGATGCTAAATGGAATAAGCCAGGTGCCAAAGCACAAATCCTATAGGATCTCACTTGTATGAGTTACTTAGAGAAGTCTCATTCATGGAAACAGAAAGTACAATGATGAATTCCAAGGAGTGAGGTAAAGGGGAAAAGAGAAGATGTTGTTTAATGGGTATAGGGTTTCAGTTCAATTAGTTGAAAAAAAGAGTTCTGGCAAATGACTGCACAGCAATGTGAATGTACCTAACATTACTGAACTGTAGCCTAGATAGTCAGTGTCATATTTGTATTCTGCCACAATTTTATGAATTTAAAAATAAAATTGAAACAATGGAGTAAAATATCACAAGGTAGAAAGAGAATGAGAGCAGAGAAAAGGAGGGAAGATAGAGGAGGAGAGCAAGGTAGAAGAAGAAAGGGAGGGACGGAGGAAAGAAAGAAAGTGAGAAGGGAAATATCAGTGAAGGGAGGGAGGAAGGAAAAGAGGGAAAGGAAGGAAGACAGGTTGGTAAGGCAGGCTTTTTGACACCTAGGAGTCCACATGAACCAAGTCAGGAAAGTCACAAAGCAGACATGTGTTGCATTTGTTTGAAGCCAAGGTCCAGGAAAGGGACAAGTTGGAGATTGGGCCTAGTGCTAAAGCCAAGTCAAGGAGAGTCTTGTGTGCCAGGATAGGAGTTCAGCCTTGAGTTGGCATTTGGGTGCAGGCCAAGGACTTGCTTGGGGCTTTGTGTAGCTGGAGGTTAGGACTCCATGAAGACCTGTACTTTGAAGCTTCGAGGAGGAAGGGACAGATTTGAGAGGTGTTGGGGAGGTACAGTAAGTAGGAGTCTGTACTTCATGGATAAAGGTAACAGAGAGGGAGAACTGAAAGATGAAATACAACAGTGGTTGTCAAAATGTTTTAGGAGCAACATCACTTTCTGAAGTGAAGTAACTTACAGAACTTCACTATATAAAGCTAATTAAAGCAGAGCAGCTCAGACAAAAGACAAGGAGGAGGGGCCCTTCCCACCTATTATAATACCCTTAGCCCTAGGACTACCACAGTTCCCTGTGGAACCATAACATATTCAAATGGAAAAGCCTAAGTGACATGAGGAAATCCAGCCTTTTTGAAAGGGAAGACCATCGGACCATTAACAGAAAGAAGGAACTGGTTTGTTTACCAATTTGAATAAAGAGAAATTTGACCTGTTAATGGGTCATCTTGATAGAACTGTCTGGAAGTGGTCGCTAGAGGTCAGGAACTTTGGAAGAGAGAGTAAGATTGAAGCTTCCATTCAGGAATGATCTGCTTATTGTTAAATTCTGTCAATACACACAGGATCAACAAATCTGGTTGGGAAGGAAGGGAGGGAGCTGAGGAAGGAACTTTGGGGCATAGGAATCTTAGAGAGATACCAACTTAGAAGAGTGGAAAGAGGACAAAAGAGGTGGCTCAGGAAGTCTTGTCAGATGCAGAATAGTCAGGATAGTTCCACAGTTTTCAGGTGGGGTGCATACATGGTGATCCCATAACACTGGCCCATAATAAAAAATCTTATTACCTACTGTCTTCTTCTGGGAAAATGGAAACAGGGAAAGCACTAGGAAGTCTCTTAGCCATTTGACTTTTAATCTGGTGAAAATGAGGTTTCACTCTCTCAAGACTTCAAAATGAGGTACGTTCCTATGGCATTCACTGAACTAGAAACCAGTCAAGGCCCTCACATGAACCAAAGGGCTGCTTGGGTCTCAGGCCAGTAGGGCACTGATTCTTGCAATACATGGCCTGGTGTTTATGTATTTGGTTGGACCAAGGCTGGCCTTTCTCAGAGTGACCTAAGGATTTTATGCACTCTAGAGAGAGTTTCAGGGCTGGTTCTCATATCATATTAGGGTCAAAGATTCTAGCTAGTTTCTCTCTCTCTCTCTCTCTCTCTCTCTCTCTCTCTCTCTCCCCCTGTCCCCATGTGTACCCCTGTCTCTCTCTCCTCCTTCATCTTCATTTGCTTCTTCAACATCCCCTCTGTTTTACCCATCTTTCCTCCTCTCTGTAGTCTTCCTTCTCCCATATCCCATTTCCTACTGGATTTAGACCTTTTCTCTGCCTGTCTAACCCATTGGGCCTATGTTGTTACAGCACCTGACTAATTTGGATCAGTGTCATCATAGAACAAAAACTGGTGATTCACAGCATTCATAAAATATACCAGGGTTTCATATTTATCTAGTCAAGCTATGTATGTTGTTTTCTTTTTTCTTCTTTTATTTCCTGCTATGCCTGACCATCAAAACATTAACGAAAAGATGTTCTAGGAAGCTGAACCTGATGGAAGCTATCTGTCCTTTTTCTCAGGAGGGAGACACTCCAAAAAAGGGTGCCTCTGCCACCGTCACTGTTAGCAACACTGCTCTTGCCACTGCCACCGTCGCTGCTACTGCCACTGTCACAGCTACTGCCACCACTACTGCCACGGCCACCACTACAACTACCACCACTACTATTTCCACCATCACCTCTACTATCACTACTGGCCTCATGGATAGCGGTCACTTGGAGATGACATCCTGGGCAGCCCTGCCTCTTCTGT